>BJCN01344785.1:0-10031 GCA_018326445.1 Flaveria brownii
AAAATTGGGCCCTTTGAAGATGGGCCCCTAGAAGGCCGCCCCTCTCGCCTCTGACCCATGTTGTTATACGTTTTGATTTAATTTTAATCGAGATACAGACGTGCAAGTTATTAAAACTTATTCATAGATTTTGTTATTTTTATTCTATACCGAATATTACAAATTTCCCTCAACAAAAATATCGCTGTCCTAACAAGCAAATTTACGTTTACTACAAATATACTACAAGGCGTCACCAAGTCACCAAAGCTAGAGCTAATCATTTTTATTCCGACACCCATAAAAGTAATTATTTTTATGATTTTATTGCCCTAACTATAGGCCAATTACACACTGTTTGTTTTTCTCAAATTAAAAAGATACCAAATTTTATAAACGTTAATCACAGTCAGTTACAACTTGCACATTAAATCCTATTTTAGGAATCTACGATTGCAATAATTAAGGTAGGATTTGATGTCTAAAGGAACAAATTTTGCACAGATGAAAATGCCATGAGCAATCTTTGACCGAAAGTTATCTTTTAACGGTAGGGTGAATTGACTAACGTCTTGTTTCTCTCTCACTGTCTATATATACACATCTTGTTTGATTTGATGCACCACTGCACTACACAATCAGTCACATATATAGTCCCATACCACACTCGTCTAATTCATTGGGGCTAGGGTAGGGTTTGCTCAATCAATCGATTTCACTGCGTTATCGATTGGATCGTCTTCCGGTGCTGATGTGGGCATCCTTTTGGGCGTTTGTAAGCTTTTGTTTTTGTGCATTTTGTTTAACGCTAATTTCTGCTATTTCTATATTGATTTTGTAAATTCAATTGTGCAGTGCGGTTTCTGATGACGTCAGGGGATATCTTGATATATGATCGATCGTTGCTCCAGATGTTCATTTGGCTAATGAAGTCTAGACCTCTCTCTGTATGTTTTGTTATTTGTTTCAGACACATATCTCTTAAGAATGTTGTAATGTTTGCCTTTTTTATTCTCATTGTAGGTTGAATCAAAGGGAAAAGTTGCTTACAGATACTCTCTCTTCACCGTGAGGATGTTTTGATCCTTTATCCTTTTTAATTCATCAAGCATTTTCTTAACAGGGTCTTTTCTCTTCTCTCTGTCATTTGTTTCAACAATTTAATTCGTTTGTAGATTCAAAGAAGAGGGGTCTTCAATCCATCTAAGAATGTTAATTCTGTACATACTTTTATAATTTTCAACAATTCTCTTAAATATTGTTGAATCATGTGTACTAATGTGATCTGGCATGTGTGTCACTAAATGACTTTTTCTCTGTCTTTCCATTTAGTCTTGAAATAAATGATCAACTTGCATAGAACCCAAAGATCTATCTCCCAATCATTATATCATCTCTTGACCCTGAAAGTGCCAATCATGCTAATATGAGACACCTAGAGGCGTCGTGTAACTTCCATCTAGCCGCTTAGAGGTATAATTTTATCATTTTATATAGTTTTCTTATAAAATTTTTTTTGCAGATTTAAGCTGCTGTTGTTGATCGTCGAAACATGAGGGGTCTTCCATGACTAGTAAAAGGAAGTGTTGTAACTTACTATATTTCATCGAGTACATTGAAACATTTGAATAATAATTTCTTCATTATCATGGATTATAGTTATTTTATTTTGAATACCATAGTACTCCTTTTTTATTCTAATGTTTTCTTCTATTCTTTTGTTTAACTAGTTGGACCAGGCTGCAATAAATGGAGTGAAGATGAAGCTTTTCAAGAACTACAAGAAATGGTGCAAGTTCTTGGTCAGAAAAGAAAAGCTGTATTTGGTGATGCTTCACTTGTAGCCCCTTTTCAATTTTAATAACCTGGATAACAGCAGCTTAAGCATGGCCCAACCACATGTTAATTGCAGGAATATACTAACATGAACTCCATTCTTATATGCAAAAATGGTACAGATTGAGTTTATTTAGGCGTCCTTTTGTTGTACTAGTATAATTTTTCTTGTGCTAAATTAGGTTGCCAATATTATAGTAAGAAGTTCCAGAAAGTAACTTATTATATGGGCTTATATCTTATGTACCTTCGCTACACCTATCATCTCATGCATCTTCTCCGCAGTACATATTTTTTATGCATATTTCAACTCTGCATGGTTAGAGAATTTCATTTGTTATTGACTTTTCTGACCTCTGCTTTTTTCACATTGGTACATTAATACCTCCTATTGATGTGATAATGAGTGTCATACATTTCAGATGGATTTTGAACCATATGGTATGCTACCTGGAAATTGTAATGGTCTCACGTATGTATTTTCTTCATCTGTTTAGAGGTTTACTTATCAATTACTGTATGGTATAATGACTATCATTTGTTTTAGATGGCTTTTGAACTGTACGGTATGCTAGCTGGCAATGTGGCGGACTCAGGTATGTATTTTCCTCATCTGTTTAGAGATCTACAGCTCAATTAATGGGCTGGGAAATGTTAAATTCAATATAGGAAGAAATATGACAGCTTCGTGTCACGGACTTATTTGTTCAGTTCTCGTGTAGCACTTAGATCCGTTCTAAGTCAGCCTTCTTGATCTTGAATGGATGGATTTTACAACGAAAGTCTTGTAAGGGGACGTTGGTTTGGTAGTACTGATTGATGTCGAAGTACCAATTAAATAAGATGTAAAATGTGTGTTCCTATTCACCTTAAACTAGTTAGGGTAAGTAGGGTTGTCGATCCTTGTGGAATTAGTGGTAGCTGTATTGTAATTGAACTTGTACAATAATGATTGAATTGGTAAATTACTAAACTATTGTCTCTTGGCTGTGAAAAGTGAAATTTGAAATGATTAACAAATTAACTAAGAAAATACTTGTAAGCAATGGAAATTGATTAGAAGACGATTATGAAAAAGGTAATCCACCCCGGGATTTAGGTTTGGTTTTCGGTCATTGTTTAGTTCAAGTGAGTGGAAAATCCTTAATGGGATTCTATACATGTAGTGATTAAGTGATAGTAATAACCAAGACTTAACGGGTCTTAGTACACAATACCAATTGAATTAACAACCAAAACCTTACAATCATACAACTTGCGCAAAATTATACGACATTCAAATCAAGATTCATTAAAACAATTGTTTAAACAATCAAGACATAAGTTAAACTGAATAAAGAACTTAATGGGTTCTCAAGTTTAATCCTAACACAAATTGAACATGACAAAACCCTAATAACACGAAACCTATTACCCGAGGTAGATCACGCGGAGTTTAGCCTTGCATCTTCATGAATTCGGCAACAAAATCGGATTGAAACATGATTGGATGGATTGGAATGAGTTAGAGAAGTGAAAAAACCTCAAGAATCGTCAAAGTTCGTCTCTTTCTCCTCCTAATGCGAATTAGGGTTTTTAGAATTGATAACCCTCCTTAAATATGGTCAAAATCCGAAGAATTACGTCAAATCTGACCATACGACGTAAGTTACGTCCTTAGGGACGTAAATTACGTCCTCCCTCATGATATACGTGGTTAGCCTCTGTCTTACGTCCCAAAAATTGTCGTTTTTAGAAAAGACGTAGCTTACTTCCTTTAGGACGTAAGTTACGTCGTATGCTCATTTTGCACAAATTTCTTCATTTTCTTCATCTCTTTTCATCCATATATCATCCAATTTTCGTGCAACCCTTGAATACATCATTTAAGCTTCCCACACCTACAATTCAAACTCTTACAAAGTGATTACGCTCGATAGAAAAATCACGTTAAAAACATACATTTAAACACTTAAAACGCATACAAAACATGAACGCATCACATCCCCAAGTATCATTTGCTTGCCCCCAAGCAAACTTGCTCATAACACTACAACTATCATTAGACAAATACGATCCAGCCATGTATTCACCTTCTATTAGCTAAGGTCCCAAATCATAATCGACTCACAGTTTCATATATCAAGCTATAGCTTTGTAAGAAAAGATATTACTATTTGAAATATGATCTATCTAACCAAGCCCAACAAGCTTTCTAATCTTCCCTATGCATGTATTCACATCTCTCACAAGTTCCACTCCTCTCGGTTTAGTATCTAGTTTAGCAACAGGTGTGTTAGTATATCAGTGTAGTACTCTCAACCAAGAACAACTCATAATTACAATAAGCTTGCATAATGATCGCAACTCCACCAATTAACACACCATGCACACATCAAAAGGTATTTGAAGGGTTGTAATGTAAGGCTTAGGATTTAGGAAAGGATATATAATTTAAAGTGGCTAAAGGTGATGAACACCAACTAAGAATGTTGAAACGTACTGAACAAACAAGCAACACTACACAATAAATTTGGGTAAACTTGACCCATTTTCACCATTTATTACCACTGAAAACATGAAATTGATATTGTGATCATTTTGAACCATTATTTACTTATCATTTTTCTCTCTCCTTTTTTTAACACTTCACTGCTTCTACAATATTGTATAGAAAATTCAAGCACTACTTATCAGATTTCACCACGGGTTTAGAAGGTTGCAACAAGCTATGGTTTTATTCGGGGTTAAACAATTAAAGAGGTTAAAGGCTCAAAGTGGCAACTAGGGGATCATTTTAGGGTAGGATAATGCAATTGAACAAGGCTAATCAACAAAGGTTTATCCTAATGCCTTAATCATATATGTGCAACAGTTTGGTTTATGATCTCGAAACGTATCAATTATGCAAGTTCTAGAATAATGCAGCCGTTCTAGTAAACACAGATGAATGGAAAATGAGCATTTACCCTATTGATGTTCTAGGCTCATGTATAGGCTCAATTTTCACAGAAAACGGTGATTGATAGGCTAAGGATGTGAAAACATGCATAGAAGGTCCACTATTTGTCTCGTACCCCTAGTTAGCTATCACTTATCACTTCTCAGAAATTGCTTTTTTCTAGTAAGATGGCCATGACTACGAACCTTTACTTGTGCACAGGTTAAACATACTTTCACGATTTACATTGAAAAAATTAAGCTTTCATGCATAAATAATTCGCTTAAGGGGCATTTTGAAAACTTTTGTTTATTCAAGTTTTTATTTTTATTTTTTTTAATTTCAACTTTCATGCATAAAAAATTACGTCTTCCCTCATGATATACGTGGTTAGCCTCTGTCTTACGTCCCAAAAATTGTCGTTTTTAGAAAGGACGTAGCTTACTTCCTTTAGGACGTAAGTTACGTCGTATGCTCATTTTGCACCAATTTCTTCATTTTTTTCATCTCTTTTCATCGATATATCATCCAATCTTCGTGCAACCCTTGAATACATCATTTAAGTTTCCCACACCTAAAAACTCTTACAAAGTGATTATGCTCGATAGAAAAATCACGTTAAAAGCATACATTTAAACACTTAAAACGCATACAAAACATGAACGCATCAAGTACGCAAGTGGAATGCTTGTGATGTGTGATTACGACACAAGTAGATTGCTTGTATTACTATGAACACAAGTACAAGGCTTTATGTTACAAGGAACTTAGGTATGTCTTGTATTACTATGAACACAAGTACAAGGCTTTTTGTTACAAGGAACTTAGGTATGTGCAAATGAGGCACCACCTTTCTATTTATAGTAGTTATATGGATTCTAGAGTGTTCTATATCTAGATGTATCTAACATAATATCTAAGCCTAGATATTTTACATGGATTTCTCTAGTATGTCCAAGATCATTCAAGGTAGCTTCAAGGTTGAATTATGTATCTCTTTCTAGGGTCTTCCATGATCTTTCATGCTAGTTCTAGAGAGTTCTTTATAGCAGTCTTTAAGCCACATTTTCTAGTGTCTTGTGGGACGTTCTAGAGTTTTCCGATGCTGCCAAGTTGCTGCAGAATTGTGCGGGCTGTTCCGGAGTCTTCCGGGCAGCCTTGTTGGCTTCACAAGCGCCCCTAATTGATAAAAATTAAGGTGTTGTGATTTGCGTTTTGGCGGGTTGTGACATTTGGCTTTATGTTGGGAAGGGAATGCACAAAGAACTTTTTTACTTTTTATATGTATGCAAGTTTTTAAGGGCCACTTTGCAATATACATGAATCTATAATTGCTGTATATTTAGAAATTCACAATCACAACCTTTTGGTTTCTATTTATTATAACAAAGTTCGCTTTCTGTTATCACTTAAAGGTCATGTTCTCCTTCCTAATTTTTTATATTTTTTGTATAATATTATTACTAAGAACACTTGACTATTTTAGGTCTATAGATTCTAATCTTTAGGTTGTTCAATGTGTTTTAATGGTGATTTTTAACTTGAGCCTGGGAAATCACGTGTGTTTGAACAAAACTGGATAAATTTCAATCGGTGCTATCTACTTTATATTTATTAGGATTGTCGATATCAAAAGTTTTTTTTATATATGTTTCTTATGAGATACGTAGATGTATACTGTAACTTCCATCTACCATTATTTTCTATACATGTATAAAATTAAAGTTTTTGTATATATATTTGTTTGCAGATTCAAGCTGTTATTGTTGCTCTTCATAACATGAAGGATCGTCCATGGCTGGTAACGAATTGAAAGTGCTACAACTTATTATGTTTCATGGAGTACACAGAAAGATTTGAATAATAAATTGTATGAAGTATGGTTATTTTGTTTTGAACAATATAATGCTTCTTCCTTTGACATGTTTCTTCTGTTATTTTGTTTGACTGGTTGGATGAGGGTGTAATGAATGAAATGATGAAGAAACATTTCAAAAAATATAACAAATGGTGCAAGTGATGCTTCATTTGCATCCCTTTTTCAGCCTTATATGCAGAAACATACCAACATGAAGTCAAACAAAAGAACAGGAAATTAACCATGGCCCAACTACTTGCTTATTGCAAAACAGACCAACAGACCAACATAATATCGTTGACGTAGAGTAGAATATAAGCTACATCATTACTCTTTTGTAGATGAACAAAGAACGGTCACACTGACTGTGAGAGAAGCCAATGGATGTAACATAGTCAGAAATCACTGGTACCAAGCCCTTGTGGTCTAGTTGGTGTATTGACCATGAATGTGAGAGTGCAATACTGAGAACCGTACGTATGGTTGAAGGCTTTACCACAGGGCTGAAGGTACTGCCATAATTTACACCTACCTGTTGGGACCTGCCATCACAAACTAAACGAGCCTTGTATCGCTCAAGTGAACCCCTTAGTTTTGTGCTGAAAAATCCACATACAACGGATGATATTCATGGTCGGGTCTCGGGAACTAATTTCCACGTCCTATTACCAATAAGGGCCTCAAATTCGTCGACCATGTCCTTTTTTTCCAATGAGGGCATCGTAAGGCATCATGTAATGTTTTTGGTATCGGGGAGATTTCAGGGTTGTTGGAGAGTCCAAAGTAATTTTTGGACGACATGGCACCCGACATGGTACGGGTTGTCATGATGCGGGAGGGAGGTTTTGGGGGGATGAGTGACAATGTAGGGTGAGGGTATGAAACAACAGGAGTAGAATGAGAAGTGGGTTGAACTGGGGGCTATTCAGCAGGCTGAAAAATGGGCTGTCCAGCGGGCTGTTCAGCGGGCTGAAAAGTAGGCTGGTTGGGACTTATTTGAGGGCTCTTATTGGACTGATGTGTGGGCTGAATTGGAGTTCCAGTAGGTGTGGCAGTTGGCTGATGTGTGGGCTGGTTGGATGGGGAGGTGGGCTGCGGGGATTGAGTGGCGGAGTTAGGATGCTTGGTTGTTTTGGGGAGGCGTTGGTATGTTTTGCCAAAGCGAGAGGGAGAAGTAGTATTAGGTTGAGAATGGGGGTGGGGACAGGATGTGTGCTTCCACATAGATGGGTGTGGATCGGAAGTTAGGAAATCATAGGATGGTTTGGGGTTAGATGTGTTGGAGAATGGGAAGGTGGTCTCGTCAAAGATGACATGGCGAGATAAGATTATTTTACGAGTGGACAAGTCGTAGCATTTGTACCCCCGGTGATTGGATTGGTATCCAAGGAATACACATGGGCTAGAACGGGATTGTAATTTGTTTATGGAGATAGATGGGGTTAGATGATAGCAAAGACAGCCGAATACCTGAAGATGAGAGTAATCAGGTTGTCGATGGTATAAAAGGGTGGTGGGAGTTAGATTTTTGAGTTGTTTGCTAGGTAGAATATTTAGAAGGTATGTGGAAGTGGCTAGGGCATGATGCTACAAATGTGGAGGACGGAAGAATGAGCTAGAAGTATGCGGATTATATTATTTATAGAATGGATTTTTCTTTCGGATGTTCCATTTTGAGGGGAAGTATGAGGATAAGAGAAACGAAATTGGATATCGTTATTGTTAAATAAGTTGTGAAAAGAAGTATTGTTGTATTGTTTTTCGTTGTCACATTGAAAGATTTTTATATGGGCATTGAATTGAGTTTTGATGAGTGTATGGAAATTTTTAAATACTTCAAACACTTGAGATTTGTGAGTCATTGGATATGTCCATGGAAAATTAGTTTTGTCATCTAAGAACAACACATAATAACGGTGTCCGTTTGAACTTGTGACGGTTGAGGTCCAAACATCACTATGAATTAAATCAAATGGCAATAAAGTGTGAGTAGTAGAATCATGAAAAGGCAATTTAATATGTTTTCCTAAAATACATGAAGAACAAATACTAGAACGTTTAGGTCTAACATAATTGAGAACAGAATGTAAAGAATTTAAAATAGAAGATCCCGGGTGTCCTAAACGGGAATGCCAAAGATCTTGAGTGAGTGCAGCAAATGCGGAAGGAGTGGTGATAGAAGTGGCTGATGAGAAGGTTAGAGGGTACAAATCTCCGGTGTTGTTACATCGAATGATAGGTGTCCGTGTCTTGAAATCCTTCACGTCAAAACCAAAGGCGTCAAATTCAATAAAGATATTGTTATCTTTTATTAATGGAGAACATTTGAAAGTTTTAAAGGGGAAAAGTGGGGAAAGGTTTTGTGTACCGACGCCAAAAATTGGAATTTTAGAACCATTACGATAATATTCGAGGACAAACCATTATTAAAATAGGATGATAAATTACCTTCTGAGTTTGTCATGTGATATGTAGCTCCACTATCCACGTACCAATGTTGATCCGGCGGGTTCAAGGCTTGAAAAGCTTGATCAATGTCGGTTGGCATGTAGCTGGTAGAATAGGCTGCATGGGCCTGATGTGGTCTGGAATCAAGAATGCCTGGGCCTGGTGTAGGAGAGGGTGATTGCCATGGGCGGTTTGGACCAGTAGTGGGGTGAGGACATGGAGGAGTGGTCTAAGATGATGGAGGGTAGGGGGCTGTCCACTGGTTTTGCCACTATTGCATGTTCCACGTTTGTGGTCTGGGAGAAAAAGACCAACCCAGGGCTGTTTGGTACTGGGTTCTGCCCCTGCTCCGTCCACGACCACGACCACGATTGGGCTGGTTGTTATTCCGGTGAGGCTAAGATCGAGCATTACGGTCCTGATTTGTATGTGATAGTGGTTGTTGTTTAGTTTGTGAATCAGCAGTGGAGACATTAAGGGTTGTTTCGCGAGAAGGAGATGGGGTCTGGTTTGCTTTTCTTGTTTCTTTTAGTATAAGTTTTGATGTTGCTTCATAAAAATATGGAAGAGGATCAGATTGTTGTATCATCATTGCTACACCATCATATTGGTCGTTTAGACCACTGATTAGTTGGAGAACAAGTCTGTGATTCGTCACAGGTGAACCAACATTAGCGAGTTGGTCAGAGATCATCTTCAAGGACTGACAATAGGCTGAAACGTTTGGAAAATTGTCAAGTTTGAGAGTAGAAAACTTGTTTTGAAGATAAATAGCCCGAGAATTTCGGTTATCCTGAAATATATTCTGTTGGAATAAGTTTAGCATGTGTAAATAAGTATTAATTATGTATAATTAAGACTAGATATCCCGTGTATTAGTATGTTAGTTAATATGGGTCGAATGGGTCAATGTGAAAAAACCCGGGCCATTAGACAGTTATTTGGCGGGACATAAACCGTCATTAACCGCCAATTGTAACTACCATTAGA
>BJCN01344799.1:0-17523 GCA_018326445.1 Flaveria brownii
CGAGACATTACTATGAATAACCCGCTGGACCCTGGTCAAGAAACGAATAGCCTCCGGAGCCAAGGAGCCAAATGTATCGAAAGCCAAAGGGACAAAAACATGTTGGTTTTCTTCACATGCCTTAGCATGTTTTTCCACCTTTTTCGCTTCAGCTTTTTTAGTAGCCTGTCCAGCTACAAAACCATTAATATATTTTTGTTGGGCTTAATTTTTGTTGGGCTTAATTTATAGACAAGGCGGTTAATCTTTTACGTTTGGAATGGGCTCATCGCTTATCGATATGTCCATACATGTAACATGATACCGTTTCTAGCTGTTACAATATATTGTTTTTTTATAGATTACATAACGTTCAAGAATAAACGTTAAAGAATGTTCACCAATGTAAACGAATAAACAAGACATGTTTTGTATGTACTTTCGCTTAATAAAACATTTTTTTTTGTTTATTTTCGTTTCAACCTCAGGTCAAATAGTTCACAAAATGTGCACTAAAAGTTCTATTCGTTTACGGGTGTAACTCCAAATTATATGTAAAGTCCTTTCTTGTTAATTTTCTTGAAAAACAAATAAAATTGTTAAAATTCACCATTTTTTAGTAATTTATTATTGCATGGTGAAAATGGGAACGATGCTTTTTTGTGCAAAAGCGTGATTAAAAAAAATTAGTATACTAGAGGTATATTCGTTGAATAAAAAAGAGGATTAGATGGTCCAACCATCCAACTATCTGGACTTGAATTATGCTTTAAATCAACTTGAAGTGATTGGGACCCATGTGAAAACCAATAAATTATAGATGTTTACTTTACAAAATCATACGATACCAAATTATATTCCTTTAAAATTTGTTGTGTAGATTGATAAAATATGGGTATTAGTTGGATTCAATGAAAAAGTTTATTTTAAAGATTATGGTTCAGGTCTTGATTATGACACGTTGATTAGTTAATCTTATATAAAATTAAAAGTAACTTAGACGTGTTTGTGAGATGTCGTTTAAAAAAATTGATAAAATGAAAATGTACATTTTTGTTTTATTTAATTATATACTTAATGTCTTTTATGATTCAACGAAGGTTGGTTCACGTCTGTTTCTAGCTAGCTACCTCATGATCAGATAAAACATATAACGACTAATTTAGAAATATTTATAATATATACCACTTTATTAGATTTTTAATTTTAACAAAATATAAAGGTTTATATAAATAAAATATAAAATCTGAAAGAATATATTAATTAGCAGATGAGATTTTAAATATAAAAAATGTCCGACCATCAGATGCGATTCCACTAGTTTAGTCGGTAAAGATCTAGTTCTGATAGGAATGATTCAAAGAGGCTTAAAACTAAAACAATTTTGTTTTTGATCTCTGTTCTAGTTCAGAAAACATAGCTACAACAAAACGATATTCGTTAGTATCTCAGATAACAAAATTATCCGTAATAAACTACTTTTATAATTACACATGATTGTATACAATATGATTATAACATGAGGAAAGAAAAACCAGTTAATGTAATATACTTTTTTTCACGTCAGTATAATTTACTTACGGATACGAATCATCGACCTCTTGAGTATAGACACCATTCAAAACAATTATTTAAAGCTATACCAAATAAACCTTAGATATTTAATGTTTTTACTATGAATTTGTCTTCAAACACATCATTTTATTTTTAAATTTTAATTTTTAATACGGTAATATGCGTACGTGTTTTTGATTAATGATATAAAGAAAATGAGATGTTTTATCATATCACGTTATCAAAGTAAACGCTGATTAATTAGTCTATTGACTAAATCTAGAAACCTATTTTATAGTTCTAAATCCGTGTAGGTTTTACCTTGATATTATGTGAAAAAATTTGTTAGAAGTTTATTTTAGTCATAAATACTTTTGTTAAATTTTTAAGGTTCTCTTATTTTTAAAAACGGTAATATATATGTTATTATTTTTTTATAAAAGTTATATCATAAAAACAAATGTTTTTTTATCTTTAAAACAAATACAATATTGTTATATAAAGAAACAATATTTTTTTACGTTTTTTAACTCATTAGTCATCATTGTGTGTTTATTTAGTTCATTGTGTCCTTTTTTTTAGTAATTGTGTACTTTTAATAATATTATGTTTAGAAATAACATTGTTATGCATCTCTATTATATATAATACAATAGTAAATTAATTAATCTAATATATTAAAAAATGATAAAATAGTACAACGTGTCATTGATTTTTTATAGTAATTATGTTATCTTGAACACTATAAGTTTTAAAAAATATATTGGTAAAATAAAATAATTATGTATTTTTATATGTAAAACAAAATGATAGATAACAATAAATTTACATAATCTATAAAAAAACAATGATGTTATTTTTAACACTATGTGTAACATAATTTGTTTTGAAAATTATATTAGTGGAAATATATCATTGTGTATTTTTAATTACAAAGCACAATTATAGATAACTAGTTTATATAATCTATAAAAACCAATGACAAAAAGAACATAAAATGATATAAAACGTAAAACACAATAATGAATACATATAACAAATTATGTAAAATATATGACATAATTAACTTATATTTGACACAATAAACGTATAAAACACATTGAATTGGAATATTTAACACAATGACCAAAATATCATTCTCCTTAAAACAATAGAATGACACGTGTTAAGCCCATAATCATTCCTAAACTTTTTAGATTAAATACCCCTTCTTATATAAACTTACCCTGATAATATAATATCAAATTAATCTCAAATGTTAAATATAAAATTAACATCAAATAAATATATGTTGAAACCATACATCTTTACTTTTAACAATAGACAGGACAATATTTTATTCGTTCCTATAAACTTAATATAACATCATCAAAAAATAGAAAAATACTTTTTTCAAAACGAAAAATGTACGACTTCAGAGAATATATTATACTAACCGGCCACATCTATCCGTTTCAAAGCCGTGACCGCATCCCAACCCCCTCAGGGGAAAAGTCATAACAAGGAAAACCCACTGACTCAAACCTGAATATTAATACTCAAAGTGAGTTTTGAACCTAAAGTTTTCATATATATGTTTTGAGTATCTCAAATTAACCACTTGAACTAAATATCATTGGTAATAATAAAATACTTATATTTCGTATGAAATTTCTTTTCTAAATAATAAAAGACCAGGCATCCAAGACCACTCTTGCAAATGAATCACCCTCTATTAAAAAACATAACACCGAAAACAAATTTTCTTAAACTACACTTCAACTCATAGCATCTCATTTTGAAAATATTCAACCAGAGTGCTATATTAACTTGTATAATTTAGTTTTTTTTTTTTAGCGGCACTTGTAGAATATAGTTACATGCATAAAGTTGATTCATAGGTACCCATATTTGTCACTTAATACAAAATAAATATCGCCCATAACATGCTTTTATTCACTCCTTTCTGCAAACATCATCCACGTGTTTTACAGTTACGACTTTCGTTGCTAAAACTCAACCACCTCACCGCATCATATCGTTATTTTCTCCACCCCAACGCCGCAGCTTTCACTTGCATTCACAACTTCCCACACGCCGCCGTTCGCCGGAGATCCCAACGCCACCACCGTTGCCGCCGTCGCGCCGCCACCGCATCTCCGGCGACCAATCGGTTCATTCAAACATTCAATCTCAACAAACGAATCTCTCACTGCAGTTAACGTTGATTCTGAAGTCTCGTGATAATATCACTAGTGTTATGCACTGAAGATGCCTACTAGTAGTTCAGATTCAGATTCGATCGTTTACCTTCACGGCGACCTCGATCTAACGATTGCAGAAGCTCGATGTTTGCCGAATATGGATATGTTATCGGAGCGTATGCGTCGATGCTTCACGATCTTCGATCGCTGCAAATCACCTTCATTGGAGAGAAGCAAATCGCAGCGTCGTCGTAAGATCATCACCAGTGATCCGTATGTGACCGTGAGTGTAGGAGGAGCCACCGTCGCGCGAACGCGTGTGATATCGAACTCTCAAAACCCTGTGTGGAACGAGCATTTCGTCACGCCGCTAGCGCATCCGGCGTCGGAACTGGAGTTTCAGGTGAAGGACAATGATGTGTTCGGAGCCGATTTGATCGGAGTTGTCACCATCTCCGCCGAGAGAGTAATGTCCGGTGAGTTGATCGACGATTGGTTCCCGATAATTGGTCCGAGTGGTAAACCGCCTAAACCTAACGCTGCGATACGGTTACGGATCAAATTCATCTCTTGTGATGATCGAAACAAGGGAGACTCGATCGATACCGATGAGTTATTTGACCTGAAGGATAGTTATTTTCCGGTGAGGCACGGGGGGAATGTGACGCTGTATCAGGATGCACACGTACGAGAGGGGGAGCTACCGGAGATCGAATTGGATGGAGATGGTAAATTGTTTGAGCAGAGAGGATGTTGGGAGGATATTTGTCATGCTATCTTAGAGGCTCATCATCTGGTGTATATTGTTGGATGGTCGATTTACGACAAGGTGAAGCTGGTTCGAGAGCCTACTAAACCACTGCGAAGTGGTTGGGATTTGACTCTTGGGGAGCTGTTGAAGTACAAATCACAAGAAGGGGTTAGGGTTTTGCTGCTGGTATGGGATGATAAAACTTCACACAACAAGTTCTTCATCAAAACGGTATGGAGTCGTATGCTCACATCCTTGTTTGATATGTGCTATTGGTTAGTTCATATACATTGATTATTGGTGGTGTGTATTCAATTCATATGTCTTTTGATAAATAATGAACTTATTTAACAGACTGATAGTGATATTGTGGGGCTCCCTGTTAGATTTGGGTCCATTCAATTACTCATCGGTATTCCATAATCCATTATGGAATTAGCTTGGAAGATTCTATGTTTGGATGTATACATATTGTGTTGATTTCCTTTTCTGGAATTTTACAGATTAATGCTTATTGTGGTGTTGTAGGATGGGGTAAAGCAAAGTGAACAGCACTGTTTGAACTTTTATGGAAAGGGAAAAATGTTACTCCTTATAAAAAAACTGGAAACATGTTTGTCTTCATTCTTTCTGTCCTTTTTTACTTTGACTGATAAGAAATGTGATGCATCTAAATTCGGCATTGCAAATAAGAAAAAAAAATTAAAAATGTGTATACTTTATACTTGTATACACACATAGATATTATATAGATGCTCAACACATATGTATGTTTGTGTATAGTTGTATATATGCAATATAGTGTGGGGTCTCCCCATAGGATTTGGGTCTATTCAATTATTCATAAGCATTCCATAATGGAATTAGTTTGGAAAATACCAGGAGAAGTGGATCCTTGCAATATTTAAATAGATATGAGTATTCATCAGTACTATGTTTTGCTACATACATGCTCTGCTGTATGTAAGTTGTTCTTGGTGATTATATCTAAGTATTTCATATGGTTGTGTGTGCAGGATGGAGTTATGCAAACTCATGATGAAAAGACACGGAAGTTTTTCAAACACTCTTCTGTCCACTGTGTGCTATCACCTCGATATGCAAGCAATAAGCTTAGCATCTTCAAACAACAGGCATGCTTCATACTAATTATTTTTCAGAGCATCTTATATGCAGATTGCTAAATCCTACCATGCCCAACCTTTTAAAAAAACAAAAAAAACAAACAAACAAAATACATGCACCATGGTTTAGGAACATCATGAAGATTTGATTTTCAATAATATATATGCGAGATTTTCTAGTGTAAATCACACTCTTTCTCTGATCTTATTGTTTACATTACACAGGTAGTTGGGACTCTGTACACACATCATCAAAAATGTGTTATAGTGGATACACAAGCCCGTGGAAATAACAGGAAAATATCTGCTTTTATTGGTGGTTTGGACCTCTGTGATGGACGATATGACACACCAGAGCATCGTTTATTTCGTGATCTTGACACAGTATTTGAGAATGATTATCATAATCCAACATTTACTGTAAGTTTATGGACTATTTAATCTTGTTTGTATTATTAATTGGGTCAGTTTCCTGCTTTTGGACTGTGTTTATGCCTTGACTTCTCCACAATAGGCAGGTACAAAAGGTCCAAGACAACCATGGCATGATTTGCATTGCAAAATTGATGGTCCTGCAGCATATGATGTGCTCAAAAACTTTGAACAACGGTGGAGGAAAGCCACAAAGTGGTCTGAATTTGGACGACGTTTCAAAAGAATATCTCATTGGCATGATGATTCATTAATCAAATTAGAACGCATATCCTGGATACTTAGTCCTACATCAACTATACCAAACGATGATCCTGCATTATGGGTTTCTAAAGAAGGTGATCCGGAAAACTGGCATGTTCAGGTTTTGTTTCCAACCCTGCACCAGTGATGGATAGAAGAATTTTTATCAGTGGGGGTCAAAAATGGGTTGCGGGTAAATAATTTACTTTGGTTTTCTAATAAAAAAATAAAAAATATAACAAGCGCTATAAGGTTTAATCAGAAGCTATTTGTTATTCTAATTATTACTTGCAATAACCTGAAACACACCCTTCAGGATTGAAGCAGAATGGAAATTTGGAATAGTCGGTTAGGGAAGATTGAGAATTGGGCTTGGGGCCTTTTGATATAGTTTAAGGGGGCCTAGATTGTTGTTTTTCGATTTTCAGAAAACCAAACTGATTTTGAGTGGGGGGTCAGGACCGCACTGGGCCCTTAGTAGAACTGCTCATGCCCTGCACCTCTTAACACATAAATTAGAAGTGGTAATTTTGAATCATTTACTTACTACTGGGTTCTTTTGGGTTGAGTGCATCTCCAATGGGTTGTAGGTGGTGGAGTCAACCAATGTCTATTTTAATTCATATGATATCCTAATTCCTAAATAAGAAATGGGCAGAAAAGTGTTAGAGGTCCAGTCCAACCTGTCCCGTTTTGACCCTTTACCCAACCCCCATGTTGCCACCTCTAAAACAAGGTTTTTTCCCGGGTCCGCTCAACTAACTTTCTATTTGTTGGGTTTCGTTACAATGACAGGTTTTTCGCTCTATTGATTCAGGTTCTTTGAAAGGGTTTCCCAAAGATGTTCGTTTAGCTGGGTCTCAGGTTGGTAATACTTATTGTATCAAGGAAATATTCTATGAAAAAAACTGTTAAAACTGAGCTTTTGTTGCAGAATCTAGTGTGTGCTAAAAATCTGGTCATTGATAAGAGCATCCAAAAAGCATACATCCAAGCCATAAGATCTGCCAAGAACTTCATCTATATTGAGAATCAGTATTTTCTTGGGTCTTCTTATGCATGGAATTCCTATAAAGATGCAGGTTTGAGAAATTTTCATACTGGAATTTGCATATAACTAATAACATTTCATGTTAAACAAGTCAAATATGTAACGTGCACACTCAACATTCATGGTTTTTCAGTTGCATACCTATGCATACTTACATTCTCACAATGATATTAACCGCAGTGTTTTCATCTGATTTTTGTCGACAAGTTAACATAAGTTGTCAATTTGAGACAAGAGTACTGAAGGATGACCAGTTCGACAAAGAGGGTGTTAGCCACTGCAACCATTAATGATTCGTGTTAAGCAATTTGATTAATTTGAGGAACTAGATGTAATTGATATGGTTGTGAATTACTTTAACTATCGGCCTTAAATTGTTCTAAATTTGAATGACATGGAAAGTTGAAATCACTGCATTGAAAACCTTTTCAACCTGTCTTCTTTAGTTGTTTATTTGATAGTTTGCAGGAGTCAGTCCCCTTCACTCATGACCCCACTAGTATTGGAATATTTCTTTGTAAACATAGGTGCAATTTGGAAATGAA
Source organism: Flaveria brownii (assembly GCA_018326445.1). NCBI lineage: Eukaryota > Viridiplantae > Streptophyta > Magnoliopsida > Asterales > Asteraceae > Flaveria > Flaveria brownii. Next base: position 7,863 of record BJCN01344799.1, read on the forward strand.
TTAAGCATCAATCTCTCCACCTTACCTTGCACAAATAAACAATTGCACTATGGGATGGGAGTATCTATTTTGTTATGCACTTATGCTATAACTATGCACATATAGTGTTATTTCTTCCTATTAAACATTTCCCTAAATGCTCAACATTTTAATTATGAACAGGTGCTGATCATTTAATCCCTGTGGAACTGACATTAAAGATTGCTAGTAAGATAAGAGCGAATGAGAGGTTTTCGGTTTATATTATCATTCCAATGTGGCCTGAGGGTGTCCCTAGTTCTGCATCTGTTCAAGAAATTCTGTTTTGGCAGGTAGGCTGATTTCAACATCTTTAATTTATTTCACTAAACTTCTTAGAAGCCTAATAGAGTAACACTTTATATTGGGCATTGAAAGTCATGGTAAAACCAAAAGGACTAATTGCATACAAAGCTAAACAGCTTTGCTTTTATTCTTTTGGTACCAACTTATGTTAGGCTAGAAAAACATTGAAAAGTTTGTTGCTTTCGGTGTAAGATAATTACCCAAGATAACCGTCTTTGAGGGGTCGTTTGAAAAAGAAGTCAGCACAGTCAAAAACTATCAATGTCACCTGCCATGTCACCATTCTGGCTGTTCCCCTGCCTTATATGATTTTCTTTTGGAAGGTGGCTACCTATCATTCAAACTTTGATTGTTGTTTCTTTGCCTTAATAATCTGGTTGTACAAAATAGAAATCAGTCCAAAATTGGTTTCATTTTCATGCAATTAACCCAAACAAAATAAACATAGGAAGTGAAGAAAATTGAACACCCATTCCATTATAAATGAAGTAATTTTTACATAAAAATCCTTTAATTTTTCTTTGTTTTGTCAACTTCCCCCAGTTATATTCTGCCCATTACCGACAGATAACCTTTGCATGAAGTGAGATGTAAACCCTCCTATCACGCTTATTATAATATGAATTTTCTTTGTTTTGTCAGGGACAAACTATGCAGATGATGTATGACGTAATTGCTAGAGAGCTCAAGAATTCAAAGCTTGAGAATGCGCATCCACAAGACTACTTAAATTTCTATTGCCTTGGTAATCGTGAACAATGTGATGAACAAATGTTGAATTCGGGCAGCCATGCCTCATCTAATGGTGGTTCGGTAATCATGCTTCCTTGTTTTACATATAATTTTTTTTACTGGTCTTAGCATTTCTTGAAAATGAAACAAATTGTTTTTACATTCTAGGTTTCAGCTTCTCAAAAGCATGGTAGGTTCATGATTTATGTACATGCTAAGGGGATGATAGTAGACGATGAGTATGTGATATTAGGATCTGCCAACATTAATCAACGGTCTATGTCTGGTTCAAGAGATACTGAGATAGCTATGGGTGCTTATCAACCTCATCACACATGGGCTAACAAGAAAAATCATCCTCGTGGTCAAGTTAGTCCTTCATTCTTATTGCTTGATGTTGTTTAGAGTTCATCTCTGGGGGGTGTTTAGCATTGCGTTTCGGAAGTGGTTATCTGATTATTATGTTTTCAATTACAAATAACGAATTTCTAGTGTAGTGAAACCAATTCTGATTATTTAGTGGTCAATCAGTATCAGATAAGCAATCTAGGGGGGGTTTGTGATTGCTTACCGCAACTGCTTATGTGCTTATTGTTTTTCTGGAATAAGCTGTTTGAAATAAGTTCGAGATAGTTAATTTCACATGCTAATAATCAAATGAACAGTTTGGATAAGCAATTCTATACACCCTTAAAACTGCCTTTTGCTTGTATCAAAACAGAATAAATAGCTCTCATAAGCAATTCCAAACACCCCGTAGTAGCTGCAGCAGCTGCTGAAACGAAAAGTATGATAATTTGATTATTTAAGGGTTATTTTAACTTGTGGAGGGACGTTTAATATGTACAGACTCATAAGTAGAGAAAGAACCGTATAGACACTTGTACCTTTATGCTTTAATTGTCACACATAACATGGATTTTTACTGCCTCCCTTTCCCTCTTCCACTACATGTGATATTCTTCCATGCACTACGTACAGGTGATTATGCAGTTCTCAAGGTTTTAAACTTAGCTATGTAATGGAAGCACTTCATTACTTGTAAATTCTTAAATAACCAAAATTTGTCACACTCAAAACAGCCTATAATTTTATTATCACAACTTCAGACAACTTAAGCACATCCAAACACTATCTCTTGTCCCCTGTTTTGTCATAGCTAAATATCTGATTATGATTTACTCTTCAAAACTCAATGCCAAACAACCCCTTACTATCTTACCACCCATAAATTAATGAATCACTTGTTAATATGATTTTCAGGTATATGGATACAGAATGTCACTATGGGCAGAACACACAGGAAAGGTAGAAGACTACTATAAGCAGGCAGAAAGCTTAACCTGTGTCGAAAACATAAACAAACTAGCAGAAGATAACTGGGAGAAATTCACCAATGATGATTACACTCCCTTACAAGGTCATCTTCTAAAATACCCAATCAAAGTTGATTCCGATGGAAAAGTGACTTCTTTACCTGGACATGAACACTTCCCTGATGTTGGTGGTAAGGTCCTAGGAAATCCATCCACCCTCCCTAGTGCTTTAACCACATAACATTCATATGTGGTTGAAATTTTGGCGAAACGTACATATGTACATTAAAATTGTTCTTTTGGTTGGGTGTGTGTACTGAAACTGTAATAGTTTTGTGGTAAAAAGTGTAGATTCGATGATTTGTACACTGGCATTGTTTCATCAAACATCAAAGTGGTTGGATATAAAAAATGCATATAGTTTTGTGATCTTGAATATGGTTTTGTTGTGTTGCTCAACATTGGCATATGCAACTCGGGTTTTGATTAGTAGTTTACGTTATCCTTGCGAGATAAAGATTAGGATTCTACATTATCAATTTATCATGTATTTTGTTTCTATGCAGTTCTAAGAGTGTTGGTTTCCTGTTTTCAAGTACCATAAAACACCAACACTCTTAACACTCTGATTGTCCATTCTAACCCAGTTCTAGATCATTTGCAGTACTTGTATAACAGCCAAAAGCGAATGAGTGAGTGAGTTGTCATAGTTCGGATACTTGTAAGTGTGGGTTGACGAACCAATCTTTAACCAATAAAAGTTAAGAATAACTCGTCCCAATAACATGTCTGTAACAAAATGTGAAAATATATAATAAAACATATCGCATATTTGGTCTGGAATATTTATGGGTTTTCATGTCAAGTTTAGGTTCTTTTGGCACCTTCAATGTCGTCCATATATCGTGTGGAAACATAACCAATTGAATTCTAACTTTGTCCTAAATAGACGTTAATAATCTTTTTCGTCCCTAGAGTTTTAATCTGTTTGTCATTTTTATTCAAATAATTATTTTTTTCTTCCAAGTCCAGGACTTTTTAAGATAATGACATTTAAGTCATTATACAAATAATTTAATTTAAAGTTAATTACACAAATAGTCCTTGTGGTTTAGCGCGGATCCCAAATTTGGACACTAACCTTTTTTAGTAACAAATTTAGGATCTGTGATTTCAATTTATAACAAATTGAGGGTCTAATGCTAACTTCCGGGGGTATTTTAGTTTTCCAAATCAATAGGACTAATTTAACTATTTAACACACTAAAAGGACCATTTGTGCAATTAGTTTTAAAACAAAAAATTACAACCTCTTCCACATTCATCGCCATGGCACCACCACCCACCATCTACCCCTTGATTGCTAGTTCAACTGCCAACCATATTCAACCATCGTCAGCCTCCATAACCGAACTAATTTTGAGGAATATTGAAGGTGTGAGAAATTAGGGTTTAAGAGAGATCGAGGTGTGGGTTGTCTCTAACTTAACAAACACAATTAACTAACTTAACGAAAAAAACGAAAATGACAACTTTTTAAGAGGTTAAGGACCAAAAGAAGAAAAAAAACTTTTTTTGATTAAATGAAAAAAACAGGACAAAACTCAGCAACAAAAATAACAATGAACTCTTCTAAATATTTTGCTTCAAAAAAAAAAAAGATTTGCTTATTAAGAATCTGATAGGGTTCGCTTAGTTGATATTTGAAAAATGATTATTTCACTCAATCATCTAATCCTACTCTTAAATCTATATCTTTATTCACCATAAAACTTCAACCTCAAACCGGTTACAAACAAACACCAATTCTATATATCTTGATGCCGCTAGAATACTTTGTAATTGATTAATAAAAGATAAGTATTCACATAAACATCCAGACTCTTAATAACATAACCACTAACCACAAATAAACAAAGACAATAGACATATAATCCCAAGAAGCACAAACCACATCATCAATAAAAAAAATCATCCATCATCTTCAAAACAAATCAACCATCAATCTCCTGTTTCTTCAAACCCCTTCACCCTCTCAAACACCACTCGATCTCTTAAGCAAATCCAGATGAACACCCATCAACCACTGCCACAAAGAACACATCCCAATATCCATCGATGAACACACAAGAGGCTGCAACTTATACCCCGCAACAACCCCACTCACCTCCTCAGGATCACAATCAGTCAACACCAATCCAACTTTACCCACAATATGCGGAATCGCTCCGACGAAAGCGGGTTTTCCGGCCGACGGAGCATGGGCGGCGATCGAACGTTTCATGATGGTGTTTTTGCCCATGATAACCGATGAGTGGGCTCGTAAACCTTGCCTTATGGCCTGAGTTTGATTGGCACATAGGTTATCTGCACCGATGATGATGAGATGTGTGTTGGTTTTGAGATGGGTGTGGAGTTTGTGGAGGTAGATTGCTTTTCTTGCTGCTTTGGAAGCCATGGGAGTGAAGTGAAGGTTGAATGGTGGTGGGTGGAGAGTCCCTTAGGGTTGTGGTGTTGGTTTAGTGGGCTAGTGTTGTGGCCCAGAAGTGTGGTCAAAAGGCCCAAACTCATAATAACATTTGCTAGAGGCCTCTAATCAAGTTTAAAAAGAGAGTTGGTTATGCGATGGTTGGGAATTTGGGTTCGTCTATTTTGATTGAAAAGTAACTTATTAACTTATGAGTTTTTAAAAGTAGTTTTTAAAAAGATGTTTGGATTAACTTATAAACTAAAATATTGTAAAATGATAAAAAAACATAATTTAAAAATTAAGAAAGTTAATGGAGATAGTAAAAGGGTATAATAGAAAATTAAACTAAAAATATTTTTTAAAAGTTAATTAGTAACATTCTTATTACTTTTCAAAACCTGCTTTTATTTTATATGAAAATTCAATTCCGTTTGAAAAGTGCTTTTGAGTTTGGCACATTTTTTTTCACTTATTAACTTCTCAAAAGTTAACAAGTCAAGAGTTAGTTCTTAAAAGTTGTTGCTAAACATTCACTATATTGTTATAAAAGGAATGGTTTGATACTAGTAGGATGTTTGAAATTTATGGTTAAAAAGTTACATGTTCAGATAATTGATTAGCACCCGGTAGGCCGTAACTGTAAACGTTAACAAAGTTTGAAATCTAAGGTAAAGTCAGATATTTAAGATCGGAGTTTAAAAAGACATCGCTGGTGTCTTCCAAAGGTAACGGTAACGTCCTTCAACTGCAGTGGTTCATCAGAGGAATGAGTGGAGATTATGGAGCTTGTGACTCGGTTAGCGATCTTGCGTCATTGTTTTCAGCCACTAAGAGTGGAGAGAAGCTGTTTTTTGTTTTTATTTTTTAAATTTTAACTAGTAGGATAAAATGATCATTTCAAATAAGCTTAACAGTTACTTTAACGAAAATTGGTGTTAGAACCAAACTTATTACTGAATAAAAACCACATAACTCACATGCAAAATTTTAAACTTAAACTCAAATGTAGACCTAGTCAAACCGCATAGACTATTTGTAATTGCTCATGGAAAGCCTAAAACTTGGTTCTTTTAACCTCAAAATGCACACCAGTGGCAATCGCTAGCTTGACTCGTCTTAACCAAGATGATCAAGATTCAAGACTCGTGCTCTAACTTGATAAATGACAAGCTTCAAAGATGTATGTGAAGACCAAGAATTTTGTGGATAAACATCTAGATAAACATACTTTGTGGATACTCATTTGTATTTAGTAATCACTACCACCTTAATCATTCAGAGGCTATGAACCAATAAGAGGTAGCCTCTTAATGACCATCAAGAGGCTACCAAATAGCCCCTTAGTGAGGCAGAGTTGGTGATTACCCTTTTAACAATATGCTTTTTAGGTATTTGCATGTAAAATGGTTTGAAATTGCCACTCTATTACCACAATTGTTGGTCTGTTTGCCTATTTTCATCTGTGAAACAGAACATTTAATACACAATAACGTAAATAAAGATTCGCAATTCATTCCCTTCTATTGAGACCATGAAAAAACCGATGTTTTCTCCTTCTTGAATGTCGCTTTGAAGCTCTTGACATTACATATGGAATAAAATGTACCTACACAACAAGAATCTCAGTTCATTAAGAAGAAAACACCAGAAAGATAAATAAGTTTTTCTACTGGTGTAAAATAGTCTGATTAAGAGATGCGACGATGCACCAAAATTAAAAAGTATTGACGTATGTACCTGAGAGTGATTACGTACACCATGATCTTGTAGGACTGCAGCATCATTCAGAAGCTTTTCATTGTGGTATGAGAGACAGAAATTTCGCCACACATGCTTCCTGTAAACACAACCAAAAAATGAATGCTCAAAAACACAATGATTTTTTTTTCTTCTGAGATTTCCTACAAAAATATCATAGAAAATAGTATATATTTTATAACCAATTAATTAATGAGAAGCATATGCAATTGAACTAATGTAGTACTCCCAAAAACATGAAAAATAGCAAGTAGTTCATGGTACCTAGTCATGACCAAACCAGAAAATTATAATTACTTTATATTAAAGTGGGAATTTCAAATTTTTATATATGAAAATGGGTCAATTTGGATTGGATTTGATTGATAACAGTTCAAAAGGATTAATTATTAAAATTTGCTAAAAGTGAAACCAAATGTTCGGCTGTTCACAATGTCTTAACTAGTTTTATTTTTAAAAAATGGTATAACTATATGATGATATAGTTCTATAACCATAGTTGACACATTAATTATATACAGATATAAAAAATGAATCACAAAGCGTTGGGTGGTCGGTCAAATCCAACCTATTATGACACGCGTAAAGGTGACCCATTTTAACCTAATACCCGACCTGCTCATTTCGCCATTTCAAGTGTCTAAGCTTAATCAAGAGTATAACTCGACTAGATATGAAAAACAACTAGGTAACAGAAAAAAGGGAAATACCAAGAAATGTGGCGGTGACCCATCTTTGACTGCTCCATTTCATTGACTTTTTTCTCAACAGCAAGTTTCAAATCCTTGAGTGTTGCAGAATTCATCACAGCAACATCTGTGTCCAATGCAAGCAACCAACAATCATAAATGATACGCTTAACTGAAAACAAGAAGCTAAGCAATCATAATCATATACCAAAAGATATGCCATCTAATTTAAGTACAGAAACACGCATAGCACTCCCAAGTTCCAAGCTGATTAGGGTGTCAACATCTGATAGAGTTGGCTTCTTTGGTACATCTGCAAGCACGGGATCATCAAGGAGTGCAGCTAGTGTTGAATTGAGCTTCGCTTTCTTCACATTGTTACTGTTGTACTCTATAGCCACATTGTCATCCTCCTTGACACCACCTGATGTCGGTTCCGCCATTCACTTCCTATAGAAGAAATACAAGAAATTAATTCAAAAGGTAGCCCCAAGGCAACCTTCCCTTAGATATAGTTCTTTCAATGTAACCATCTTTGGGAGCAGCCCCTCTATCTCCTGCGATAGAGATAAATAAAGCTTACCCTCATCTAACACTCCCCATACCCTACTTTATGAGTGAGATATTACTAGATATGTTTATTTGTTTGCAAACGTAACCGTCAATTGCAAGGCCTTAATTTCAAAGGCATTGAAACAAAAGTTGCTATATTTCCGTTTCCAATCAGGAATATATGACAGCGGGTAATAACACAAGCAGCATTTGTACCAAACAAAGAGACAAGCAGCATCTGCCTACATTAGAATCATTTTCATAGAGAGAAGTAGTTTTAAACCCAACTCCAAAATTCATCATTGGGGAGAAAAGACTTCATATAATCAATGAACCAAATCCAAAAAGAAACATGTTAAACATCGAAGGTTGTTTGCACTCCAGAATGATGTCATAGTCTACGAAACTCAGTGAAGCAATGCATCAAACACCTTATGTGCAAGAAACACAACAATTACAAAACTGATAGAAGGACTCCATCATTTCAAGTTACACATTCAGGACTGATACCAAAAGGGGAACAATTTCACATACATCATATCAATTTCACTATAGGAATGCAAGCAATCATCTTTGAAATTTGAATCACATAGGTCCCGATATAAGTAAACACCTTTGATCCCGTGTAGTTGATCCTGTTTCACCAAAAGCTACCTTGATTAATAAACCCTAACTTCCAACCGCACCGTCGATTATTTTCCGGTTGATTCTCGAGGATTTACGACTTCTCTACGGCAACGATTTTCCGGTTCGTCGCTTTGCTCTTAGTTTCATGACCAAATTGTACAGGTTAAAAGCATATTTCACATCTTAAACTCTTGTACATATACCTAAATAAAATTTGTAAATGGATATGTTTATTTACAAAACCACATAATTAATAAATTTACTTATTTTTATTAGAAATCTATACTATATAATAAAAGAGTAACTAGGATGTCACATGTCACTTTCATATTACTCCTCAAAAAAAAATTTCCCACCTAAACTAAATATATTTTTTTAGTCAATTTTTTTATTTTAAGAAACTCAATTAATAGCAATAATTCATTTGGTTTTAAATTTAATTTTTTATATTATCAACTTAATTGTGTAATCATATTGTTTTGAACTATACATACTTTTATAGCTAAGTAAAATTCAATTTAAAAAAACTAAAAAAAAGATATTTATAGATATATTTATTTATTTTAGATTAGTGTGATGATTTTAACACAACTGGTTTTAATTTTAAATGGGTCAATTATATATTATATTATTCATAAAAGTATTTGAATTTTATAATTTATAAATGTAACTTTTTATTTTTAATTGTTATAGTAATACGTAACTTAATCATACGAAATAATATGAATTATGTTGTTTTTATATTTTCAACCCGTGTGTTACGGGTTTTCTAAAACTAGTATAATACTAAAAGAGTAACTTAGGGGACACTTGTCACATTACTATGCCCCCCAATTTTATTTTTCTCGTCTCTCTCTCATCTTAAATAGTTACTTAAATTAAAGATTAAATAAGTTTAATTTTTTTTAAGATTAAAAATTTTTCTTAATAAATAAAGAAAAAATATCTTTTTATTAATGTTATTTCTGGAAAATATTTTTTTTATAAAATAAGAGTTTTTCTAAAAAATCAAACATTTTTAAAAAGTAAACTTCTTTATAAACTAAAAATAATTAAAATTAGAAGTTATAATAAGAAACTTTTAAAAATAATATTTTTAATATGGTTTGTTTGGAAAAAATGATTAATTTTTTTTGGAAATAAAAATTAAAATTATTACTTATAATTATTACTCATATGTAATTTTAATCATA
>BJCN01344805.1:0-10279 GCA_018326445.1 Flaveria brownii
TTGAAGGGGTTGTTGAGTATGGGGATTTCAAAAAGTGGATCTGATAGAATTTGAATTTTGTAGAATGGGGATTTCAAAAAAGGATCTCAAACTCAAAGCTTAAGAACTTGTACATTGTGTTTCAATAGTTGTAAAACTCTTAAATTTAAGAGTTTTTGTTGAAATAACCATCTTGCCCTCCCCAAATGCTTATTAATATAGTATAGATAAAGTAGAGGCAATTACAAAACAAAAGTTATCTTTTAAAAATTTGTTATTTGCATCTGACTCAATTAATTTAAATTGTTAAATATGTAAATTAACAAAATTATCTTTTAAACTACAAAACAAAACCCGTCAATTACATAACCATAATCTAGTTAAACTGAATTACAATATAAGGGAGATGATGACTAGAGGCAATTGTATCTATTATACAACCCCTTCGCAATCGGTTCCCGACCTGATCACCACCAAAAGCGAGGTCTATTCTACTCCCCGCCCGATGTAACTGACAATCTCATGATTCAGTCATGATAAAATGTTTGAAGATAAAATGTTTGATTTAGGTTCCGTGAATTAAACAATAGCACACGAATGTAATTTTAACACCAATACGTTAACATAAATTAGGATTTTGTCTATCTATGTAAATTACATAATTACCACTATTAATGATAGATGGTTTAACATTTTAAATCAACGAAGTTAACTTTTTGGATGAAAATGATAATTTTTTATAACCTTGGCGAGGCAGATACAAAAAATATATATTTTTAGAATAAAAATGACAAATGTGACCATACCACATGGAGGAAAACGACAATTTACTCATTTATATTTTATTAAAATAGTTTGTAAATAGTATTTCACTATAAATATCAAGCTATCTTAAAATTAATGAGCCGAATCCGAGTTTTCACTCGTTTTTTATTTGAGGTTACAAGTTCAAGTCATAGAAACGTCTCTGCGTGAGGAGACGGCTACGTAGATCTAATCACGAAGCGATGCAGTATTTACGCACACAATACGTTATACGAGAGCTAAATCAAGTATCTGCCGTGAAGATAAATGTTTTTTTAATAATATACCATAATACATTTTCTTATTGTTAGTTGATATTCATAGAAGAAAAAAGAAAGTGGACCAGGCGATCACGTGCGTGGCGTGTATGGAAGTGACGATGTTCCTAACAACCAACGGCAATGTTTCTCTTAAGGTTTTAAAACAAAACTAGTATTGGACACTCGCGCGTTGCCGCGAGATTTTTTTTTGTAACGTCGTGGAAGTCATATTAGCACAAAAGAGTAAGAGTAAGAAATCATAAACATGTTTTCTATGTCAAAATGTCATAATTGTTTTAACATAAAAGTACATCGTTGTCATATGTCAAATAACGATTATACAAAAAGAAGGTTTGGTTAGATATATACATAAATTACGTGATAGACCAACCAACAGTTGTAAAAGCATATGCATCGATAACACGTTGTAACGATATATTCATTTTAAAAGTTATAGAAAGAAAAACAAAATATTTGTAAAAAGATTATAAAGATTAATCTTTACAAAAAAAAACTTTTATATTATTATAGTTTTTAGTATAATTAAATTTATATTAATGTGTGTGTATAATAATGATAAAGAGACAAAAAATAAAACATGGGTTTAGGTGGGATTGAACCCATGTCCCATTCATTTGGAATCCAAATAACTTATCACTCAAATAAAATTACAATTGGATTTAGGCTTCAAATTTATTTTCATTTATTAACTAAATATTATTAATAAAAAAACAATAAAACCACTGTATACACCGACATATGATTTTAATATATATTATAATAACTAAATAAGCCTATTAATTTTGAGTACCACTAATGCATTGCTAATTTGCTACTTATGTTTACTAACTAAAATTATTCCACACGCGTGTTGCGCGGGGAATGACGCATGGATGTGAATGTCAAAACATGAATATAAAAACATATTATGACGACTATCACTCCGACGTGAAATTTCAAGGCATTATGAATGAAACGGAAAAAATAATGTTAACAAAACAATAAAAAACCCAAAAAGGTTCTAGAAAAAAGAGGAAAAATGTTAAAAAATGACTAGGCTAGGTCTTGAACACGCGCAACGTAGACTCTATTTGTTAATCAAAGTTGATTCCTTTTTTTGATCGGTAGTGGCCATCATAAGTGATGAGAATATGAGTTAAAAGAACATAACTTAAGTTTAAAAGAGGAAATAAGAGGTCATTATATAAAAAACTAAACTCATGTGGTCATAACATTAAAAGCTCAAAGTTCAATGTAGCCAAGAGTTGTTATTATATAGAGAGATAATAATACGGTGATACACGTTAAAATTCAAGTGAAGAAAAAAATCATCGTATCTTCTCCTCCTAAGCTACACCAACTTGTGTTTGTTGTTGCTAGATGATGGCCGTTAGGCTTATCCTGTTGTCTTTTTATTGTTTGATGGTGTCTAATACCATTTTTAACACCAAACCCGTGCAAAATTGGCATGGTGATTTGGAACTTTAGATGCTCGGCGGCGCAAAAACACCGCTACAATGGTCGAGGTACGTTCAGCAGTGTCACGTCGATGGTCGTTGTGTTCCCTTTTTTTTAAATGTTTTCCAACGGTATGGTGATGCTCAATGGTTTGGTTCAGCATTATGGTGTGATAATATGTGGAATTATGACGTAGCGAAGACATTAAGGGGTTGATAACAAAAGTCATATTTGTTTTGTAAGTTCTAACAACGTACTTGTAAAAGTGTTCCGCTATAAAATTTAAGTAGGTAACTCTCTTCCTAATCACAAGGTTTGCAAGTATAATACGTGGTATGACATATATTAAAAGAAATAAACTAGCATTACATATCACTGTCCATTACATGGTTACCTATGCCAATTGTTCTAAATCTTTTCCCTCTGTATATGTGATTAAGAATATAAACAAGTCAAATCGTTCGTAAAAAAACTTGAATCGAGTCATGAGACTAAATATAAACTTGTGTAATAAATTAGACCAAGCCCGAGCATTACTACTCATGAGCTTAAACAAGCCTCTTATTTATATAATTCTTATTTAGTTTATAAAACATGCGTTTATATAATAATCATTACTATGCATAAAAATATGATAAAAGAACTACATATATTATGTGATATACAAAAAACAATAACTGAAAAATAGATACAAATAAAATAATCATACATGTAAACAAACTAATTAATGAATAATAAACAAACCCAGACTCGAACAATAACTATATATAGAGTTCGAACCCAAACAATAACTAAAGATATAGAGTTCGAACCCAGTAGAGCTTAAGCTCCAGCTCTAGTAACTTAAACAAGCCGACGACGAGCCTAATCAAGATTGAATTTGACTCGCTTTTACATGTGATTATTTAAAAAAAAAATTAAGTATAATTGTTTACATGGTTATTCGGCGTGGGTTATGCACACATCTACATGTGAATTGTGATTTATTTACAGATTTTGTACGTATAGTTGTCTATATAATTCTCATAGTTAACTACTTAAAAGGCACTCGGGTTGATAACATAATAATAAAAGTCAAAACACTCTATACCATGTTCAAATCCTTAGATTAGAAGATGATGTAGTTTAAGAGTAGAAGCACATGGGTGTGTAAGTCGTAATTTCAAAAAAGAAAAAAACTGCATCTGCTTAAATTAATTGTGTATTATACCTGCCCCATTTATATGTATATACAATATCACTTTTATGCATTTAGGAGTGAAAAAACATACGCAAGATATTAACTGGTCCCCTACAAATAATTCTAGACCCATGTAACACAATGATGATATATGCATTTATTCGTAGTTAGCCTGTACAAGCAAACAACCAAGTCACAAGGATGATCCTCATAAATATTTCCAATCATCACACAATTTTCACAAAATTTTATTTCATATATTTACATTCATATCTAACAAAACAATATAAGCTATACATTTTGGCAAAAGGCTGTTAGCCAACTTTAAAGACATTATTGTTGAAATTCTCAACAATATAAGTTTTATAAACTGACAATTGTTTTATTAATATAAAAAGAAGATAATGTTCATCAATGAACAGTTTTACTTCACAGTAACTCATAAATAACAACACATACTGTTTATTAAATTAAGCCCTAAAAAGGTAGAGTTGAGAGTTTGAAACAAACAACATAAAAGCAAGGACATTAATACTTCATATTTTGAGATAGGTGGAGAGAGATTTCCTTAGCTGAATATGCGTTTCAAGCTCGGGCATGAGGTCCGTAATCTTCCCATGCTCGTCGGGATTATCTATTGCGATTCAGCAAAAAAAAAAATCATTTTCTAAGATCAAACCGTATGTTTTCTGAAAACTGAAGTATTTTAACCCTTGAATTACCTTCTGACAGAAGCGGACATCTAGTGTCTCGAGCATGTTACACTCTGATATGGCGGATTCAACAGCTTCTTCGCTGATATTGCAAGACTAATAGAGAGAGAGAGAGAGAGAATCAGAATTTCAAATAAATTTAAAAAATGAACGTCACATTTTGTCATTTGGGTTGCCCCAAAAAGAGACCTACAGTGATGCATACCTGCAGAAAGAGGCTAGTTAACCTTGGACAATCCAGCTTTAAAATTTCCAATGAGCTGCAGTTGCTGAGGTAGCACAAGCGTAAATATTAACTTTTGAGTTAGTTATATGTTTATACTATAGGATAATATCAGTTGAGGGAGAAAGTCACACCTTAGATTGAGAAAGCATAAATTAGAACAGGCCATGTCAACTTCTCTTAAATTTGCAGATAGTGAAATGTTCAGTGATGATAAATTAGAAAACTGGGCGACTGACGGGATAAGTACTTTCTTGATATTTTGACAACCAACACAGTTGAGACTTTGCAGAAGCCGTTGAGGCTGCTCAGAGGCCATAGAGGGTAGATACACGCAATCAGCGCTAAAACTCCAATTTAGGTCATGCATATTCACACACCCGTTCAAACTAACATGAGTTAAATGAGTGCAGCAAGCAAGAAGCTCCTCTATGGAAGCCTGACACAAGCTCCCGTATGACAAGTCCAGTTCCCGCAGATTGGGGAGAGCCCCATTTTTGTAAAGAGGCACAAGTGATGAGTCGGTGAGATACTTGCATGCTTGCAGTTTCAAAACCTTAAGAAAACACAGAAAAATTAGTAAGCCAAAAATCAGAAATTAAATATAAAAATAAAAAAAAAAGAAATCTGTATCCAGATTTTAAACCTTTAACTGCGAACAGGAGTCGAAAACAGGCTGCAAGTTGGTTAAGAATGTGTAGGAAAGATCAAGTGATGTCAAATTAATAAGCCGACGCAGAGATAAGAGTCCATCAGAACCAACAGATGGGCATGACATCAGGATTAGTGATTCAATGAGGGGGCACGAGGCGGTAGTTGCAGATAAGCAGTCATCCTTCAGTTGGCTGCATGTGTGGATTATAAAACATTAGCATCTTATTATTAGGTAATTTCAGTCGATGGACAGGGAAAGAAGGATGCATTCAATGACCTGCAGAAGGAAGCATCTAGAGACGTTAAGAGCGGGCAGTTTATAAATGCTTCTGATATGACACCACATCCCTTTAGTTCAAGTAACACCATAGATGGTGCTTCAATCTTGAGCACATTTAATTTAGGGCATATTCCCAAATTAAGAGACTGAAGGCCAACCTGCAGAAAAAAGATTTGAAAAAAACTCATCAGACATATACAATCAGATTGTCAGAAATGTTAAATAAAGGCACACCACTTGCAAAAGATTTCAAATTCAGAAATGCTTAGGATCAAGTTTTAAGAGCTTTGACACAAATCACAAATCTAACTTAACTTTTAGTTAACATTGAAAATGCTCAATAAACAATTTACTGTTATTATATATTTAAAAACAAATAATATAAAATTAACCCATTTGCATTTTGGGACTTAAATACGTCTGTGTTTCATGTTGGGTGTGGAGTCTTTGGCTGAGAGCCTGAGACTCGTAGGGCATCCGGCGCTAACCCTATGCAGCGTGTGGGCTAATTAGACAACAGCCCAATTTGGTCCCTTCTTAATCACCAAGTTATTTACCCTAATATTGTTTAATATATAGATGGGTAGGACATTGTAATTCTTGAGCACTTGAATAATAATATATTAGCTGCAACAAAGCGGACGTAGGTCACACAGACCGAACCACTATACATCTCTTGTGTTCCATTTTCTTTCTGTTTTGTGGGGTGTGTGTGTGTGCCAGTGAGACACCTAACATATCACTGGTTCAATGTTTGACCTATATTTAATAAAGATTATAAACAAAGAATGCAGTTTTTGTCCAACTTCAAAAATCAACAATAAAAGGCTTAAACTGTCAAACATGTATCATGCAGGGTAATATGATATTATGGCGCAAGTTAGTTGCCTCTCTTATGCATTTAAATATGACCAGATTTTTGGATAAGAAATGGCGTTTAACTTGGATCATATTAACCTAAAAGAAACATTCTGCAAAGTTTAAGCCTTTTCTAGGTGACTTTCAAAAATCAGCAACCAAATTAGAAGTTGGAACAAAGTTGGTTGCCATTTTTTGCAATTAACAACAGTTGCAATGATTATGACAGCCCTTCTTTTGACTAGATGATGCAACAATATGATAAAACCATTGCATGAGATAAAAAATGTTGAAATTGTAATACTCAATCAAGATGCCAAAACAGAATATATGATTGGTTCACTTACGGGACTAAAAATTGCTCTTTCCAGATGATCACATCCATCTAAAGACACTTGCTCAAGAAAAGGGCAAGTTAGTTCAATAGAAGTAATAGCACGGCAACCAGCAAGGGAAAGACTAGTTAATGAACTGCTAGAGAATTCCACTTCAGTCAAGCTCTGAACCAAGAAAGATAACCAAATTAGTATCTAAAAACATGAAATGGCCACACACCATACTGCACTGAGTGCAGCAAAGAACAAGCAATAGCATGGACTTATACGAAAAAGTACATATATTCACACACAAATATTGGTGAAGAGACTAAAGGTATGTATTGAAGTAACCTGTCTACAGTTTAAAGCTATGAAAGTATGTAATCATAAATACATGTTTACGTGACAGTTAAACTAGAAAACCTAAACCTAAAACTTAAATTGTGTAAGCTAAAACATCATTTCTCATCATCAATTACCAGGCCAAGAATCAGAAAATATAAAATGGTGAAACTGATATAATTCATGTTCATGAGAAGTCAGTAAGTAAATCAAAAGTGATTTAAAACCTCGCAGTTGTCAAGAATCAATGATTTGAGCATGGGGCATCCACTGCCATCACTAAAAACTTCACAGATTGAATTTGTCAAAGATTCACAGTCTGTGAGGTCAACTTCTTGTAGACCCTGACATTGCAGCTCTAGTTGAGTTAAGCTTTCCTGTTTCTGCAAAACTAGTTTCTGCATAGAAATAACAAGAAGTCAAGCATGCAGAATTACATTAGAAAATGAGACTCGGAAACAACAATATGACTAAAAACATACTTGCAGTGACTTTGATACAATGTTGATTCGCTGGAGCAAAGGACAATTAGACACTTTAATTGATGATAATACCGCACTTCTTAAACTCAAGTCCACAAATCTGCAACAGCATTAGCAATGAAATTAAAGATACTAACAGAAAATTTTCACATAAGGGCTTTGTAGTTTGGTTTAGTGTCTAATACTTGCGACAATGTACAAGTCTGATATTCTGCAGGCGAGGAAGATCCAAGAAGACTGATGTCAATAAACTGCAATTATCAAGCTCCAAAACCTGTGGGAAAAAAGTTGAAATAACTGGCTTAAATTTCAGAAGTTAGCTGCCAGCATTGAGACAACAGAAAAGATCCTCACCTCCAACATGTAGCTATGTGATATGGCAGCCATAGAAGCAGAAGTTATGGCTTCACAGCTATGAAGCTTGAGAACCGTAAGCATTGTCAACCTTACAGACTTCAAGCAAACAATGAATGGTATATTAAGACATCAACAGACAAAATTTATATATTAAGACATCACCAGCATATTTGAAAATTTATATACAATTTGGTTTGGTTGATAAAACAAACACCAACAGACAAAAGTTACCTCAAGTGAGATGTTTGGGCAGTATGACGCATTTAGGATACGAAGATTGCCGCAGTTTAGGGAAATTTCACGCAGTGTTTCATCACTAACACAAGAACAGTTAGACATGTCCAACGACTCCAAGAGAGGACAAGATGTCACTGCTGAACGGATTGCAGCATCTAGAAGCTTATGGCAAGATGCTATATCCAGATCATGCAGAAGAGGGCAGTTCAGTACAGCATGTGCCATGCTGCTTCGCTTCAAGGACAGAGTTCGAAGTTGGGGACACCTGCCAAAGAGATCAAAACTTTCTTAGCAAAATTATTTCATGCCCCATATACAACTCCACTAGAAGTTTACAACTTATATTATCACCTGACAGAAATACGGACCACACGACATTTCACAATCTGAATGTCTCGCAAACTATCATGGTATATCGGTATCTCTTGGATGCCATTACCAAGAATAGCATCAGTCACAATCAAACTCCTTAACATACTGCAATTAGTTACAGCTTGGAAAAATGTCTCCCCTAATTGTCCTTTTCCCAAAGTTAAGAACTCAAGATTCCTGAAAATAGTCAAACGAATAACCAGTTAGCAAAACATTCGATGAAGAGAGAGATTTGCTTAATGAACAGTTCACCTTAAGGAAGAAATTGCTTGCATTGCAAGTGTGTGTATAGCTGGCGACCCATTAATGTTTACTTGAGTGGCATTTGGATATCGGTGACACATATCTTCAACTGGAAACCAAATATAAGTAAGATTATGTAATTGACTAGGAACTCAATTATAGCACTACAACTAATTATCTAGCACTTTAACTATACTGTTGTAACAATTAAACATTCTGTAAGACTCAGTTCATCTGATGAGAAATATTTGTTAAAGAAATCAAAATCTTTTCTAAACTGTCCTTGTATCAGGAGATCACTTCTTTTAAACTAGAAAAGCAAATATTTTCTGTAGATTCATTTTACAAAAAAGATCAACTCAATTACAGTAATGCAAAATCAGAGTATCAGACAGATAATGAAACAAAAAAGTAGATCATTAATGTATTAAAGAAAAACAAAAAAAAAATTAAAAGGAAAATATAATGAAACATAGTTGCATATACATTTCGATCACACAGAGGAAAATACAATAAAACAAACATAAATGTTTATATATTCTATGAACACAAAGCATAGCAAAATGTGATATCAAACTGATTGTAATTTGAAACACATAATCATCAATATTATTAGCAATTCTAATATCCTATTACCTATATGCTTCTCTACCAACAATGAGCACACGAGTCGCACATGCATCATGAGATTGAGAGCACTAAGGTAACAGCTTCATGCAACTTATAGCTATTCCATGATCAAAAAAACACACTTTTTGCCATGTCAATGCAAAATGGCAACAATACAACTAGCCTAAACTTAATATGAACTGATGTGCTCAGTAGTCAGTACCACAATACATATAATTCAAAACCGTTGGTCACTGAATGCGTCAAGGAGACACTGAAATCTTCCCCAAAAAGAATTCCGTCACCAGATGTATCTTTTTAACCAAAATTTAGTTCCAGATCCTAGGCCATGCAGCACACTTTTTCACAAGTATTGCCACTTGGTTCTCAACATGCCTCATGTTTAAATTATACATGTTAATTTAACAGTTGCCTAGGCTCTAGGCTCCTCGTTTTCTCAACTTACCCCTCTCATACTCAGGATCCATCTCTTGTGTGTCAAAGGTTGTGGTAATCTATGTTGTCTCTCATACTCAGGGATCCATCTCTTGGGTGCCAAAGGTTGTGGTGATCTCTGTTGTCAAAAGCCCACAAGGTCCGCGCAGGCCCAACACAACCTTGTCGCCTCACTTCAAAAGCCCTATTTTCAGACGCTCAGCCACAATTTCAAACCAAGTCAGCCAAATTCTGGCTAAAAATCTTCAACAGGTTTGAAACAAATACACAATCCCTAAACAATGGAATCAACCTAAAACAGCCTAAACTAGCCGAAAAGAGGCCTAAAACATGTTTCAAACCCCTAAAAATTGTGTTTTATATTATGTGTCTCGCTTAAAAAATCCTTCACTTCTTAAGCGCCTTGCGACTGGTCCCAAGGCTCACCCTTGCGCCTTTGACAACTATGGCGGTGG
>BJCN01344813.1:0-14187 GCA_018326445.1 Flaveria brownii
AATATGAACATTCATCATATCATCCAAATATAACTAAGAATCCCCATTAAAACCCATGATTTTCAGCCAACATAAACTGAAAATTCGAGTTTCAAACATTGTCCAAACAATATACATATCATCATACATATCTTTCAAGGTTTAATCACAAGCATGAGTGATATAACCTTGAAAGCTTGGGGATTCAACATACAAGAACATTTCAACCCTTAAAAGGGTTATAAAATCCCATAAAACAAATTTTTAAAGGATACTAACAAGCATGCTATCCACATAACCGGCTCTAGATGCCATTGAAGGGTTTGTAAGAACACAAAACTTAGTTTAAGCTCTTAAACTTACTGAAAACGCAGCGGAATAATTACTTTATAAACATGATTATAAAGCTGAAAACATGTTCTTAAGTGACCATATTTATGTATGAAACAAACCCATATATCAAAGGATCATTTTATATGAATAAGCATGCTATGTATGCATAAATCAACATAATATGACAGCCATATAAGGCTGCCATAATCTACCTTTCAGCAGCTCAAAACGTGGATGAAATGCTTCCAAAAGGGGCTGCCAAAACCGTGGATGAGATGAAGATGAAGATGCCCAAAATCCGCCAAGACTCCAAGAGAAGGAGCCCTCAAGCTTGTATACCCCAAGCCTCCTTGAAAACACCTCTTCTTGCTAGGGAGTTGACACCAAAACAACACAAAATTGCACTCAAAAACTCCCAAATGTTGCTGCCTGGCCGTAGCTTTTAGAGAGAGAGAAAGGTGTTTTTGTGTGTGTTGCATGCAATGAGATTGGATGGAGAAAAGGAGTATCAAGACTAGTTAATGTGTGTGTATTTACAAAGCAAAATTGGTCCAATAATAAGAAGGGGGGCGGCCGAAATTCCCAATTCAAAAGGGGTTTTCCCCCTTTAAACAAAACACACACACACATTAAAATGGTCTTGTAACTAGACATACAATTAACCATTTAATTGTATGTACAAGTTATATAACTTATACAATTAACCATTTAACTTATAAGTTATAATTTCTCATTATTATTTGGTGTTATCTAACTTATTTAAATAACACTTCAAATAATATTATTGAACAAAATATTCTAATAAGTTGTTCCCTCTCATATGCAACTTATTTAGAAAACCCATTTTCTAAATTGGTGTGAATATTTAATTGCATGATCATATCATCAATTAAATATTAATTGGTGTTTGCTAAGCTTGTTTTTGGGTATAACCCGACTTTGATCATAACGTACTAACCACATCAATATTCTACGTGTCTTGGGCATATAGAATCCTACACAATTTATTCTGACATATGGATGAGGGGAAAATTTAGAGGTCAGCCACTCTCAACACCGTTTTTGACGAGACTTGAAACTTTGTGCATGCTGAGATGACATGGGAATAAACCATATCACTGAGGTCGATTCTTAGTTAAGTCACATAATCATTGTCTACTTCGTTTTAGGCTACTGGACCTACCAACATATACCAACACAATGCCTCTGACCTCCTTCAGACACTATTCAAGCTTCCTTAATCCTACATCAAAGATAAGATAAGATTATATACACAAGAACTTAAAAGAGCCAATTTAAATTAAAATGTCAAAGTCTATCCTCCGTTGAAAATTTCTATTAAAGTGCAATAAAACAAATTTCCTTTTAAACTGGGATACACTTTGGGGAAGTGTGGGTTTTGAAGCTTCTTAGCACATGAATTATAAGTCATTTTATTTTATTTTATTTTATTTTATTTATTAATTTTTTTAACTCAAATAATGTATAAAATATGTATAAAAAATCACTAGAGTTTTCTCTTAGAAAGATATTAGACCCAACATGTTGATCAATTCATAAAACCAAGGTTTATCAAAAGTTGTTGTGGAAAGATCAGCCTTTTGACTTTTGGTGTCAGTGGGAATAATATCTATAAACCCCTTTTCTTGTGCATCTCAAATTACATGAATCATTGTTTTAATATGCTTGGTGCGAGTGTGATGGATTGGATTTTTGGCAATTCCAACATCTTCTTCATTATCGCAGAAGAACGGCGTGTGAAGAAACTTAATCCCGTAATCCATCATTTGATGTTGAATTCATAGCACTTGACAGAAAAAACTTGAAGCAACAATTTGCTCAGCCTCTCCTATGGATAGAGAAACTACTGTCTATTTTTTGCTTTACCATGAAACAAGAGAATCCCCAAGATATTGACAGCCACAGGTAGCTGACTTTCTATCAAGCTTACAACCTCTATGATCACTATCAGATTATGCGTGAAGATCAATATTTCCTCCCTTTAAGAACCAAAGACCCAAACGAGGAGAGCCCTTCAAGTAGCGAATGATACTTTTGATAGCTTTCTCATGATATTCCTTTGGATTGGCTTGATATCGAGTGTAGTAACACACAACACATGTAATATCCGGATGAATCATGATCAGATACATGAGGGATCCATTCATAGAATGATATCGGTAAGCATCAACTGGCATTCTATTGTCATCATGGGCTAGGCAGGTTTGTGTAGAAAATGGACTAAGCTCGGGAGAAGCATCATTCATGTTGTACTTCGATAAGATTTCCAGAATGCATTTCTCATGATGAATAAGAATTCCATCGAGCTTTTGTTTGAACTGTAATACTAAGAAAAAGCATATCTCCCCCATCATGCTCACTTCAAAGCGCTCTTTAATCACTTCTTCAAACTCTCTAGACAACTTCTCATTTATTGAGCCGAAGATGATGTCGTCGCTAAAACTTTCTTGTTGCAGACATTCTTAATGGTCAAAATTAGCTTCTGCAATACCTCTACTGTCTCCCTTTATGTGACAAGAATCTCACCCAAGAATATCTAGAATAATCATCTATTACAACAAGACAATAAGATTTCTTAGCTATGCTGTTCACAATTATTGGACCGAACAAATCACAATGTAGTAACTCAAGAGGATTAGAAATGGAATTTTAGTATTAAAGCTTGTGTGAATTCTTGTACTGTTTTTCTTTAGCATAAGATATACACTTTTCGATTACAGAAAAATCCTTTTGTAGTAAACCTCTGACAAGATTATTGTTAACCAACTTGTTAATATTTTGAAAATTCACATGGCCTAAACGTCTATGCCAAAAAAATGACTCAGAGGGGGAAACTTTTGACAAGAGACAGGCCATGGTGGAGGTTGATTCTTTGGATTTCATATCAAGCTGATATGTGTCATTTTTCCTTGGAGCTCGCATTATTACCAAATCATCTTAAACTGAAAATTCTAGCTTAAGAAACAAACATCCGTAAGACTTAAAAAGCACAAGAATATTCTTATCAAAAATTTATGACAAGCTCAAAAGATTGAATGCTAATTCAGGCATGAAGTTTACCTTCTCCAAGGTTAAAGAATCAAAGGATACCCCACCTTGACCTATCATTTTACCTCCCTATTTATCACCCACAAAAGCAACATGTCTTCCGTTTATATCATGGAACATCCATTACCTATGTACCAAGTGCTATTGATAGTCCTTCTCGAATGTTCCTGGCAAATGAATTAGAGAAAGTCATTTAGTCACGGAGACCCAAACCTTAACCGGATTGGTTTGGGGAGAAGATGAATTCTTACAAAAAAACTATCAATAAAATGTTTTATTCTATTTCCTAAAGAACGGTTATCTACATTCCTATTTATAACCTCTGGGTAATGCTTAACAATGTGATCATCTTTTTCATAGTTAAAACATCAAGATTTTAGAACTTTTCTTTTATCCTTTTGAATTAGAATGTTATCCATGATAATCTCTTCCTCACACTAAGACATAAGAGAATCACAATCATTGTAAGTGACATGCACTTCCTGTGATTTGTTTTCTAAGTCAAATGATCTATCATATTTTATGGATTCTCTTATCTCTAAAATTTTACAATCATATGAGGATATTGTTTCACTTGGAGTAGAGATTCGAATAGGGGTGAAAGTGGGAATGGGAAGAGAAATGAAATTTTCTAAACAGATTGTTTTTGAAGAATTTTTATCACCTTTACTGAGAACACCAACTTTTTCATTAACACTTGAAACATCAATTTCATTTTATTCAAACATTATGGAATGAGAACAACTGGAATGTGAACTATCCAAACTATAATCTATGCTATTAGAACAATTTTCTACAAAAGACTTTTTAGAATATGAAGAACTAGAAGTACTACTGTAAAGACCTCTACTTCCTCCATAATTATAATCTTCCCAAACCTCTTTATGATTCACTCCTTCTAAACTTGCAAACAAACTATTAGTATCCTTTTTAATTGAATCAGTTGTAGGATGAGGTGCAGGCATTGGAGAATAGCAAAAGATGCTAGGCGGTGGGTAAACATAAGTGGTTTCACCAGAACCGAAACCTGTCTTAATTCTAGCTCCCCTTTTTTTGCTATAGAGTTCCTCTAGCTTCATTCCAGAAATTGTCCATTTATCAAGTTTTGCTTTAAGTTTATTGGTATCGAATTGAGCTAAATTAATTTCCATATTTCTCTCAAAAAGGGTTCTTTTTAAATGATCGTTTTCTTTTAAATCTTCGTTTAATTTTACAAAAAATTTGGCTTTATTCTTTTTAAGTTCCTCAATTACCCTTTGTAGTTCCCCTTCATTTTTGTTTTAATATATTATTGACTTTATAAATCCCAAACAAACAAATTTTACAAGTAGATGAACACATGTCTTGAATTACCTTATATGGATTCTCTATCACCTTCTTCTCTACAGCTAGGGCCTTCTTACAGTTGCAAACCCTTGATTCCATTTTTAAACCTCTTCCCCAATAGCTTTTCCAGCTTCAACCTTTTCGTTCTTTTCACAATCATCCTCTATACTGACCATCACCACACTCTCCTTCTCTTTTTCACTAGCATTCTTTAAACTGTCATTCACATCACTCTCCTTCCTTCTATTTGCTTTACTCCTCTGCAATCTCAGCTACCAGGACATGGTTGATTTCTTATTCAGTCTCAGCAAACTCAACACTCCAACCAAAGTTGGTTAACAAAGCTTTTTCTTTCTTCCTCTTGTTCTCTTCTTTATCATCAATTGGAAAGACCGGGTTAACCCCCGTACCTAGTTTGGTGACAATAGGAGATGGATATTCTATTTTAAAATGCCCAAGCTATTTACAGTTAAAGCACCTGATATCCAAAATTCTTCCTTCATGTTCTCTTCATGACTCTTCTTACCCTTAAAGTGATCATAGCCATTTGCCACTAAAGATCAGCTTCCTCCAAATCATTAGGATCCACCTGATACATATCTTCTACAATCATTCCTCTTCCTTTTAGTTCACCATCCACCAATGCTTCATAACTATGCATGAAGAGACTAAATAGAGCCATACCCTTCGATGGAACCTGTGGAAGATTTGGTGATTTTGATATAGATCCACTGCCTGTAGTCTTGTCAGAAGTGCCAGTCATACCACTATAAGTTGACACGTGCTTTGATGAATCTAAACTAGATGAAATAAGAGCAGCATTCTTTGAATAAGCTTGAGATGGAAGCACTGCTTGGTTGTATTCTATTCGTTTTGAATCTGATTCAAAGGACTTCAACTTGTTGATTATGTCCATGAGCTTGTAAGCCAGAACTCCTCTTTCTTGCCTCAACATCCTTACCTACAAACTCCATAGTGGTGGTAAAGAATCTAGCAGCCTATGACTTGTTTATTATTTGACAACTTTTCATCATACTTCTTAAGTGCGCTTGTACCCGACAAAAACTATTAGTGAGATCAGTGAGATCAGTGAGACTCTTATTCTTGTATCCAACAAAATATTTGAATTCCTTTTTAGCTTGAGTGGCTTTATCCTTGACCAATTCCTGATTACTATTATAGAGTACACATAACAGATCATACAAAGCCTTTGCACTTTTATATTTACCAAATCTGTTATACATCTCTGTCGATAGGCATAAGTTCAGAGCACCAAATGCCTTTTGATCTTGACCAATCAACTTGATGTCTCTTCGAATATTTTTTCAAATCTGCTATTTGAATGGTCACATTGTATTCGACTGAAATAGGCACCTGAGGTCCTTGCATAATTGATTGTCATATTGTGTAAGCGGTGTACAAGAAGAATGCTTTCAAACATCTTTTTCAATCGTCAAAGTTGTCACCATTGATTAGCTTAGGGGGTCTGTTTGGGGCCACGCTCTCAAGATCAGCAAGGGTAAGACTTGTCGTCAATGAAATTTGATTAAATCAAAAATCAGTGTTTTCGTACGACATAATGTAGTTTCGTAGAAGAACAGTAGTTTCGCAGAAGAAACAGTAGTTTCACAGAAGAAACACTAGTTTCGCAGGTGATAGTTTTGCAAATAGGATGCAGTTTCGCAGCTAGCTTCTGCTGTAATTTCGGCTGTAATTTCACTCGAAACTATTGAACTTTCATTCAAGGAAATTGGATGTAGTTTCGCAAGCAAACTGATCGTGCTAAAGAACTTCCGTTCTAGGTTCGCAAAGGGATCAAAGCCACCAAAAATCAGTAGTTTCGTAAGATAGTTTTGCACGATGAACAGTAGTTTCGCACTATGAATCTGAAAACCCTCTTTTTGCGAAAAAGACCAAAAAATCACCAAAACTCACTTAGATCATAACGAATTTGAGATTAGATGATTTTAAAAGTTTCCCAAATTCACACCACATTTTCCTCAATCAATTTCCATGGATAACACACATAAAACAACTCCAAAACGATTAAAATGATGAATATGTCAAAAACTACCCAAAAACACAAACAATCAAGAGCACAAAGGCTTTGATACCATATTATTGGTCCAATTGATCATTTAACATTCTTTTGATGAAGATTTAACACTGAAATCCACAATATATGACTAAGTCTACTAGCTTGTGGATCAAGTAATGATGGAATATGAACACACATCAAACATAAGACCCATTTGTAAGAGAATTTTTGAAGATTAAGAACAATAATGCTTACATGTATAAAATATAAGCTCCTAGCAATACACAAATAAAGAATGAACTCAAATCTGTAATATCAATAAAGTTTCAAGAGTTCCATAATGAAGAACAAAGTAACATATATATACAGGATCTAGTTTCGCATACAGTTTCGCATACTGCGAAACTGTATGCACTGTGGTATGAAAAACTATCAGGCGAAACTGCAGTTTCGCATACAGTTTCGCATGCAGTTTTGCATGCCACAAAATACAAAAACAAGAAAAAATTAAGTAGATCCTATTACATTAATATCTAAGCTATAATAAACTATACTTAAACAAAAACAAATGACAAGGTGAATACCACCATATTCTTGATCATCAATTTATTTGCATTGGGATCAAGATTATTCCCCTTAAAGTCTTTCACACAAACATAGGCATCATAACCAAATACCCATAGTTGTTTGTACCTAACCTCTCCACCTAACCATTCCTCCTCTTGTAAATTGAAATTAAGAGGTGTGAAGTGTTATCTTTTCAGGTTAACTTCGTTAACATAGACTCTATTATATATGTTAGGTCATTCATACATGGCACGTAATCAACAAAAGTTATCTTTAAACGTTGGTGACCTAACAATGGTTTATATTAAATTAAACAATATTAATCTAACTAATATTCTATGGTTATTACATGATTATGTGAAATCGACGTGTTACATATTATTTTTAGAGTAAATTACACTTTTCGTCCTTTAGGTTTGTAGCAAATTTCAGGTTTCGTTATTAAACTAAGGAAATTACAGTAAACATCCTTTATTTTTAAAAAAGCTTGCACGTTTCATCCTATCCACTAACGGACGTTAAATTTGGTTGTTAAGTCAGGTCAAGTGCCTCACGTATGAGGATAGTTTGTTCTTTTTACCCTTTTTATTAAAACCCACCCTAACCTAACCCACCCCACTCCACGTCTTTCTTTCTCTCTCTACCCTCTCTTTCTCTCTATATTCACACAATAAACACCACCAGCATCTGCCTACCACCACCACCACGTGTCCACCGCCATCACTTGCCCGCCCACCGCCGTCACTCGCTCGCACACCGCCACCATCAGCCACTGCCACCTTTTAAGTACGAAGCTCTTATGTTCTTTGGCAGGTCTTTAACCAACATTACATCTCTCTCTCTACTCTCTCTCTCTCTCTACTTTCTTTCTCTCTCTTAAGATCTACAAATCTACCATCAAAAGCCAGAAACTTTCAGATTCAAGTATTGTTTTTGAAGTAAGGTTTTATAGAATTAACGATTTTCTTGTTCAATCTTAATTAAACCCATCAATTTGTGAAGAGATTCATTTCTGACCCACGATATTGAAGTAGGTGGTTGATAGAGTGGCTAGAGTTTTTTGGTGAAGATGGTGGATGATTGTTTTTGTGTGTGTATATATATATATAGAGAGAGATAGAGAGAGAAAGAAAGAAAGAAAGATAGTGAAATAGAGAGATAGAGAGAGAGTTAACGGTGGGGTTGGTTGGATGGTGGCGGTAGGAGGGTGGTGGTGGTGGCGGTGGACGGATGGTGGTGGTGTCTCTAGTGTGAAAATAGAGAGAGAGAAGGGGTAGAGAGAAAAAGAGAGGTGTGGGGGTGGAATTCTTTTATTATTAAGGGTAAAAGGACTAAACTACCCTCATGTGTCAGGCACGTGACCTGACTTAATGACCAAATTTAATGCCCGTTAGAGGATAGGACGAAACATGCAAGCTTTTTTAAACATAAAGGATGTTTACTGTAGTTTTCTTAGTTTAAGGACGAAACCTGAAATTTGCTACAAAACTAAAGGATGACAAGTGTAATTTACTCTTATTTTTATGATTTATGTGTTACCGCATAGTTGTGAGAATTTTATAGTATAAGTCAAGTTTATAAAAATCTTCAAATGTCTAGAAAGTGGGTTATGAAACCTGGGTTTGTAAAAAGAAATAGATAATAATCATATATAAGGGAGATTGCTGTAAATTAAGTAATTAATTGTTTTTATAAGAAGAATTATCTAAAATAATAATAAAAGCGAAACTTTAATCCCCTAATACACCCTAGTCACAACCGACCCCTTCACCATATCTCTCTTTATCGACCTCACACACACCAAAACTCCATTGTTTTTGCTCAAATCGATCGATACAAAGCGTACAGAAGCGTCTTGGGTAATAATCTGCGTGACTCAGCTAACAATTTTAATAGAACTACAATGTTTCTCATGAATTTTATATATACACAAACCCTAGTTCATCCACTCAATCCTATAATTTGAAATTGGTGAAAGTAAATTTTGTTGTTAGTTTTAATTGATGTCATTGTTGATGATTTACATGAAAGATGCAAGAAATTAAGGTTTTGAATGTGTAATTCATAACTTACCTAAAAAGTAAACTTTAGTTTCCATGAACATTGGATTTTGATTCCTAATGATGTTTGCTAGAATCTTATGATCAATATGGGTAAAATTAATCATAAGAATGATGAAATGTTGGTTGTTTTGGTAGAATTTGGATTGTTCATACTCAGTCCTCATAATGAGGAAACTTTATTAATGTGACTATTGGAATTTAATGTTTTAGGTATACATGAATGGTTTGGATCATGTTATAATGATTATTAGAAATAAGTGTATGTGTTTGTTATATTAAGTGTTGTTGAATGTATATGATATATGATGTGGAAGGAAACTTGAAATTGGATGAACACGTGAGAATAGAATGTTTGAGTTCATATGCATGATAGTTGATGGTGTAGAGTTGTCATAACTAGAATAAATTTGGTTAATAGGTTTACATGATGGAACTTTTTTATATAGATATATGGAAATTTGATCAACATGTCAAAATTGAAAATCTTATTTAGTTCAATGTTATACTTTCATAAGCTTGAGGTCAATTCACTACCCCACTTTTATTTCCACCTTTTGGAGGAGAAAGCATACCTAAACGCTTTAGTTTATAAGATTATATAATGTATGTTTAGAAACTGTAATTTTACCATTGAAAACCTTTAGTCTTTCAGATCTTTAATTAAGGTTAATTAGTGGAAAATATTTGGTAGTACTATTAGGCTTAACGTACCCCACCCATGCAACCAGATAACAAGCGGGTGCAACATTATACTAAACAACAAACATAATGTTATTACATGGTAAGTCATGATGGAAGGCAAATAAATGAACACCATCAGCTTCAATTACAAAAACTACTGTATATGCTTATGTTATATACTAGCTATTTGTTTCATCACATATTACTTATGTTACTATAAATTATTTTGCTGTTTTACAAACTCATTAACTCACCAACTTTATGTTACTAAAATAGCTATGATCTTACGACCATAGAGCTACATTGTGACTCATTTAAACTCTGTAAGACCAAGTTATGACCCATATAAAATGACCAATTTTTCTGATAAAAAGCTATCCTAAAACCATTCCTTGACTTTAGTATCCCAAAACTATAATTTTGTCCGTTATTGACTTGAGACCTAAACCAATGTTTATTTTACTGTCTATTTGACTTATTAAAAGAGTAGACCACTAGTTAGTCATTCAATTCAGTTCCATCTTGTTAAATCATGTTTTATCGATCTGATTCACGTTCTTTGTCGATTAACACCAAAAACAATTCTATTCGTTTTTAATCATTTCCACTCAATCCATTACCATTCTTTTTTATGAAGTTTTATTCCCAGTTGTTCATAAGAACCAAGTTACTATAAATTACAATTCAATGAAGAAAATGTTAATAAATAATCATAAAACTAGGGTTTATCGTCTTATGATGATCCAATTCTCAAACGTGTAATTTTGTAATGCATAGAAGACCCAAGATTAAGCAAGAACAAGACTTGATCACCAAGATTTGATCAAAAACTATGAAGATGATGTCGAGTTAATGATGAGTTGATGGTGTCGATGAAGAATAAGATGAACAAGAGTGGTGGTAGTTAGGGTTTTCTCTATAGAGAAAACTTGAAAAACAAGATTAGAAAATGACAAGAATGAAGGGAAAATCAAAGAGAAACCCCCCTTTTAGAGGGTTTGTGGACGCAAAAGGGAGGGTGTGGCCGCCTCCCGGGCCCTTGGCCCGTCTCGTCTAATTCTGTCTCATTCCGATTCACGCATTGTCCAATTTTCACCTTTTTAATTTTCATATGTTAAAATTATTCTAAACAGACTATTATATGCTATATAAATTATTTAATTTATATTTTTTTATTAAATTAAGTCTATTTAGTGGACTTTAGGCAAAGTACACCGATATTTGATTTTTGTTGCGTTTCTTAACGTAAATTTTAATATTTTACGTTATGTCAATCCTTAATCAAGTTTAAAGCATATAATTATCATACTACATCCAGTCCAGCAAAAGTCCCACTCTAACCAATCCTAGGCCCATTAACACATATTAGGTACATAGTGTAAAGTTCTAGAACTTAACATGTTTACATATGTCTAATACATAACATTATTCTTAGTTTAAGTAAACATTAGGTTAACTTTCATGTCAAAGAACATATTTAGTCAAAGCCAAAAGTTAAATCAATGGTTACCGACACCCCTTAACCATCTAAGAAATATTAGGTATCTGTGTTTCTCAATAATTTTTAACAATCTAAGCAAATTTGAAACTATAGTAGAAAATTTCATTTTCGTTGAGTATTGAAAGCAAAAAGAAAATTATAAACTTTGGAGTCAAGATAATAAAATGATATGTTTTCCATGAGATATGAAGTTTTACGAAAACATTTTCCTTTAAAACTAGTTCAAATCATATGAAGTTTTACGAAAACATTTTCCTTTAAAACTAGTTCAAATCATAATACTACTCATACTTGTTCTGAACTAAATCACTTAAAATTTTACAATTTAAATGAAAATAATTCTACTCTAGAGAAGGCAATAATAATAAGTTGCCTACTACTTCCAATCGCACAACTAGAACTAGGGTAAGATTAGATACCGCATCATGTGATCCCGTAAGTGGACACTAGGAAGTGGAAATGGCAGTAGGATTGCTGTAACAATTAAGAATGACATCTTGATACCACTTCTTCAAAATATTAGTCTCACATTCAGAATAGCTCATATGGTGTAAGGAGATCTATTAGGAATACTAGTCTACCTAAAATAACTACCTGATTACGTGGTGCAAGGGAAAGTAAAATATGGGGTGGAAAGGTGGTTAATTATTTGAAGTTATCTCATAAATTTTGTATAAGTACTTAAATAAGTGTGTTAAACCAAAATGTTATAAATAAGCAATAAAATATTATAAATAGGTTCAAGCTATGACTGGTGAGATGAAAGGTTTTAATACGCATGGTACATGGGTGTTATTCTGAAAGGTTCGAGCTATGACTCCTTATTTTTATGTTTAATTTAGATATGTTTATTGTCTTGTTAAATGATATTTTAAAAACAGTTAATAACAAAAGAGAAATTATTAAGATTAAAGCTCTTTTAAAATCGAATTTCCTTTATCAAAGATTTTGACGTGTTAAAGTTTTTATTTGGCACTAAAGTAGATTAAGAAAATGGTTTTTTGTGTTTGTCTTAAAAGATATCTTTCTAGACTATTGTCCTAATTTGGCTTGATAGGATCCAAGCCTGTATCTAATTTAATAGTAACAAATTTTGTTATCTATAATAATGACAAGAAGGATGTTTTCTTAGATGACACAACTGAACATCAAAAATTCGTTGGGAACTTAAGCTATATCATATTAACTAGGACCGATTACTCTCGTAAAGTCCATGTTTTAAGTCAATACATGGATTATAATATCATATTTAAAACTTACATTGTGTGTTAAGATATCTTTAGTCTTTTTTTTTTAATTTCTTTCTCGCATGGAAGTATATCTTATATTAAATGTTATGTTGATTCTATTAGATTAAGTGCAAGCTTAATCGAAGGTCTGTAACTGCTTACTAAACGTTCTAGGAAAGGAATCT
The DNA here is from genome assembly GCA_018326445.1 of Flaveria brownii. Classification (NCBI taxonomy): domain Eukaryota; kingdom Viridiplantae; phylum Streptophyta; class Magnoliopsida; order Asterales; family Asteraceae; genus Flaveria; species Flaveria brownii. Next base: position 12,972 of record BJCN01344813.1, read on the forward strand.
AGTTCGTTGAAAAAGAAAATATAAGTGGTGTTCTAATCTAGAGAAGCTGCGCATCAAAATTTGAGCATCAGGCTATGTGTGAGTCTACTTGTGAGGTAATGTGGCCTTGAATGTTCTAAGAGATATACACGTAGATATAGCTCTTCCTATAAAGTTGTTTTGTGAGTACTCATGCCTTGTCTATTTGTACCAATCTAGTATTATATAATATGAAATTACCAACCTATGATGTGACACCATGAATAGTACTATTCACCATGAATAGTACTATTCATTTATAAATCAAGATGAACGTTGTCCCACCGTCGCCATTGAAGAAGCAAAGAAACAAACAAAAGCTAACATACCGATCATCCTCCGTTTCCGCATCGTGCCTTCATCCCGATCACCTCCGCCGGAGACTCTATCTCCGATCATCATTCCTGAGTCCAATTTCAAACCCTAGGTTGAAACCGTGTGGAAGCAGAATTGATGTTGAGGCGTTGCCGACGGTGGCGGTGACGGAGGAGGATGATTGTGCGATCTGTCTGACGGAGTACGGCCTCGCCGGAGATGCGACAGAACTGCCGTGTAAGCACAGGTTTCATTCGGATTGTGTGGTGAAGTGGTTGGGGATCCATGGATCGTGTCCAGTGTGTAGATACGAGATGTCGGTGGATGAGGAGGCGGAGAAGCGGCAGAGAGACAGTGGTGTGGGGTGGCAGGTGGTTTACGGTGTCGAGCGGTGGTGGTCCGGTGGGTGAGGTGGGTCGGTTCGGTTCGGGTTTGGAGGAGAGAAATGGGCAGTGGGTTGAGGATATGGATATTGATGTACATGGTGTGGGTAGTAGTGCGAATTGGGATCAACATAGCAGCAGTTCGGCACAGTGTCTGCATTGTGGTGTTTGGGGTTTGTTTACCCAAATCGAATGGTGGTCGGTTGGTCTTCCCATTTTCGTGACCTGAGTTATAGCGGTGGTTGTATGTTGTTAACGTAACCGGAGAAACTGGAGCAGGTGCTTCACCTTTCTTCCATACGTACCGTTTAACAATAATACATCATGTTTGGCTGTTCATGAGTCGATGATGATGACGACCCGTCATCTGAGACCGTTATACCTCTGTTGGTTTGGGTTTATTGTTTGACATTTTCGGGGTCTTGCTTTGGTATGTTTTTGTTTTGTTGATGATGTGGTTATGGTACCTTGATGACAACATCCATTCGTTGTCTCTAAAA
>BJCN01344814.1:0-10912 GCA_018326445.1 Flaveria brownii
TGGGTCTTGGTCGGAAAACAAATCAGGTGATAATGAGGACCAAACTGTGCCTATTACTGATTAAAAAGTTATTTTCCCATATGTAATCATTGTATGTCCTTTTTGAGTTTTTAACAATGTTTTACTTCTACATAAAGTCGCAACATCCGGATTTGTAGTTGTTTTTCAACCTAATCGAGTTCTAGACGTCTGAAATATTATTTGGTTGTAGATGAAGGCTTGCTAGGTGATTTGCGACAAGGATTGAGGTAAGGTTGCCTATTTTTTGGTTCGATCCTCTGCCCATTGCTTTGTCAAAATTACTTGAATGGATGTTGTTAATTATTATTATTGTTCAAGCTATGTTATGCTATGTGTACTCAGACTCGATTTATTTTGTCAGGTTTGAGGTTAATTGGATGCTTCAAGGTTTACATATTCATGTAAAAGGTTTAAATGTTCATGCTTTAATTTGAAAAATTTGATTACATATGTTTACATATCTAATAAAGATAAGAGTTGTGATTTTTCCAGCATTTGTTTTACATATCTAATTGTAAGTGGGAACACGTAGGTGGGAACATCCTGGTAGACTGCTGAAGGTGGGTGTAATTAGGTTTGCTAGATTTTTAGTTTTTTTGTTATCTAAGGAATTGTTGAAGAAAATAATCAGCAAACCAACCTTTGTGCATGTTAGACAGCATCCTTGTGTTCTAAGTATAAACCAACTTATAAATATAAGGTTTATGTAAAATCTCCTCAAAACTTAGATACATTTTGACTACAACCTAAAGCTGGTATTGTTGAGATAAATCTTTTTTATTCCAAATAAAGATAAAGTATTATAAAAGAAGAACTACCCGTCCATGTCATTTAACTTGATCATTTGTCGAGATCTTTGATTGTTGGAACATTTGACAACAATTGTCTGTGCCAAGTTTCAAAAACATTAATACTCCCATGGTTCTGAATAATATTTTTTTGACACTTGTAATTAGAAGTATTACAAAACAAAACCAAACAGTTGAGAGAGTAAAGACTTGCCTTTTGTCCAGAGGTTGCAGGAGATTGAAGTACAGTTAGCAGATGAAAATGAGAAAATAAAAGCAGCAGTTGTTGAATTAAAAAGATTAAGAACAGTGAAGGAAGCTTCAACTGCATTGAAGGTGTGGCAGCCTCTGTAAGTTCTGTTTTGAATATGTTTATATAAATCAATTAGTTTAAGTTTGTGCTTTAATCGGTGAATGATGAGCTTAATTTTTTGTGCAACAGATATGCTTCTATCAGGGCGATAGAGACTAAATCTCCGGTGGTTAGTTTGGCTTATCCTCTGTAAGTTCTGCTAGAATTGTGAGTTGATTGAAATTTTGAAGTGGGTTGATGTTGAAATATGTATATTATGCAGCAAGAAGTAATGTGTTGTGTTAATGTTTCAATTTTGGAGCTCAATGATTTGCTTTGAAACACATGTGATGCACATCAGCTTGCTATAATTGTGTGTTGATTGAAAATTTGAAGTGGGTCGATGTTGGAATCTGAATATTACAAGAAATGTGTTGTGTTTATGTTTTAATTGTGGAGCAATATGTTGTTCTTGATAGTTTGATTGATGTGTTGTGTTTGATGAATGTTTCTAGAGTTCAATTGATGTTATGGGTAAGTTTGTAATGTGAAAACTATGATCTGTGAACTGATTGGTTATGCTCATTAGTGTTTGTATACAATATTGTGTGTTAGTTTCACTTGAAACGGTTGACAGTTGAAGCTGTTTGCGCTCCGACTTCAACGGGTTGAACTGAACACACAAAGCACTCGAACTAATCCAACACGATTTGTAATTTAGATTAGTTCTTCACAGGTCTTTTTTTATTTAAATTTATTATAGATTAGAAATGCTGGTTTACATAAGGTAGTGAAGATACTGGGAGTTCTAAATAGTGAGGCATTGATGGATCCTAATCAAGGTCCTTTGATTCTTTTAGTCTGAACCAGGTCCTAGGGATGGGTTCATGAATCCTATACTGAACATCATGGACAGTTGTAAATTGTCGCCGCCGCATCGCGCGGGTACTCTACTAGTATATATATGTATATATCTATATATGTGTATATATATATATGTATACGTATATATATATATATATACGGGTATCAAGAGATATATACATGAAATCATCAATCCATGAAATCAAATGTGTCATCTTCAACTCCGTTGAACACATGTATACATACATACATACACACACACACACATATATATATATATGTATGTATATATATATGTATATCTATACTATATTAATATGCATATAGGAAGGGCAATGATGTCTTTTCACCCAAAACTCTTAAAATTAAGAGATGTATAACTCTTGAAGTATATTGTACAAAGTTGAAGCATAAATGGAGATCTGAGGGTGATTCAAAAATTAAAAAATGGTCTCTGCACTCTTAGCAAAAACCCAGCCCTAATTTGATCCCCAACACATAAACACTTTCAAAATCCAGAAAGCCTCGAGAGAGATGGATAGAGGAACGACAACCCTCTCTAGCAACCATCATTTTGGTGACACAGCCGCACCCCTAGCGACATAACAAGGCAGGACTTGGCTACATTGGTTTTCGGCAATGGTGGCCCACTACACTTAGAAGACGATGACAATGACTTAAGGTAGGGATATGGCGTTGTGTTCATCTAGCGGCTAGGGTTTTATCGTGGATAGCAGCGGTGGTGGATAGAGTTCCACCATGGGCAACGGTGGTGGCGGGTTTTTGTGGCCATAACCAACAGTAGCGGACCAGGGGAAAAGACAAGGCTAGTGACCGTAATTGTGATACCTTATACCGGAGGAAACAATCGGTTTTCAGGCGGGTCTCTAACAAGCTTTTATCCAAACTTGTTTCCCTTTTTATGAAGTTCTCTTGTTTAGATCTACTACCATCCAAGTGAGTGTGCAAATCCAACCATTGATTTCTATATGAATGCGAGTTATATTAGTTTAAAAAAATACATATACCATTAGTCCATTAGAGTCAAATTTCATTCAATGTGTTTAGGTTATGATTGTGAATTTGAACTCTTTATAGTTAAAAACTTACAACGTACTATTCAATTAACCTAAATATGCACTACAGATGTCAGATATATGTTCAAGAGTATCCACAGTTTGTGTTTCTAGGTTTGTTTTTAATATCCAGTTGAGAAAGGTAACATATGGCAAATAAAAAACAAGTTGTAGCTATAAAACATGGTATTTCTAATTTTAATGATATAATGTATGTATTACTAGGACTCGAGTCTTTAGTCAATGCTTGGAGGGTGAAGCAAACCCAAAGCCGCCCCGTTGTAGTGACTAAAACAGAAGTTGGTGTTTGTATACATGGTGACTGTATAAATATTTAGTTGGGTGTAGCAAAGCCTTATATTCATTTTTTTGAATGGATTTTTATGACTGTGATCATATTGCCAAACGTGTTTGTTGTTATGACATGTATATATGGGATTTCATACTAATTGATATGTTTGAATACTTTTTGGAATTTGGTAGCTTACAATACAGGATAGGCTTTAAAAGTAACCAAAGACTATTAGTTTGTGTTAAAAATATTAATACTCCCATTAATATAACTCGCACACCTTAAAATAGACTTAGATATGAGGAAAACAATTTTATGGTGTAAACTTGTATACAATAAACTGATGTCTTATTTCTTTAGACTTATTTGTTGGGCTTATTTAGGTGGTTCATACCAGGCCAGCTACACTCGAGATCTTTCTACGGTGTTGAAATTTGAGTTCATAGCCAATTATTGAGCTTGCACATTTAAAAAAAGCAATACAGAAGTGGCTAATGTTCAATTACCAATTCATTATAACCGTGTAATTGTAAGTTCACAAGAAATCAATGGGACCTCCATAGTCCCATGTGACCATTGTTATATGATTCCATTGAAAACAATTTATATGTAATTTTTGTATCTGAAGATGAAATGAATTTTTATTTATTTAAATAATAACACCTATAAAAATCATGTGACATCAGATTTCTAAGACAGTTTTGTTTAAAAATCTATCCTGGAGATATTTATGTCTAAGATAATTGCTCCTAGAAAGAAAAGAAGTCTTAACACGTTCTATAATTAGAAAATTATCATGAGGGGTTAAAAGTCATTGTATTTAGGGTAGTCAAACCTTTTACTTTTTATGTTCTTGAATCATCATTGTTTTTAATGTTTTGGCCTACTTGGCTCAGTCTATCACTGTTTCATATTAATAAAATGACTTTTCTGATTTTTTTATTGTTTTTTAGGGTGCCCATCCTATGATAGACTATACATGTGCTGCACTAAAGTACATTACTCTGGCATTATCTGGTCCTATGAATACTGTAATGGCAAAACACAGGGTTAGTTTATATTTTAAAATTTTAAGTTAGGAAATATTTTCTTTCATTTATTTGTTTTTAACAACCTACTCCATACAGATGCAAATATGTTTGTTTTTCAGGATGTTGAGCAGCTGGACCTTTTTCTTGATATAGCTTTAGCCCCCTATAAAGTGCATGATAGCGTTTGGATGTTCATCATATGTTTAGGATATGATCATTTATTGCTTCAAGACAAAAAAGATATATTTAATTATGAATTTCTTATGTTCATAATATTTGTAATGGGCAAAGATTAAACTTTAACCACAAGTCCTACTCCTCTATGTTGTGTGAAAAATATATTCCTTCAATCGAGCAACCTTAATAATACATGAATGTAAGCTTGATCGTAGAAAGTTCTGTGGAGTTTTATCTACTTTTTGCGTAACATGAATCATCATTGTTCTGAGTACTTTAGAAGGGTTGGCAGTTATATTTCACCTCAGAAACTTTTTGACTCATTTTTTTGCAGATGGTAGAACGAGAAAATATGTAAGGTTAAATATAGTAGAATTCAATGCTTAAAAGAAGGTTCACTCCCTTTATTTACCATTATCCATCTATGAAGCTACTAGAATATTAAAAATGTTACTTCTACATTGGACTCAATTAAATATAATGCAAAGATCCTTATGTTGTAGGTAGTTAGGAGTATAATACAACATCTAGATCCTTACAACAATTATGTATGTGACAATGCAGGCTCCTCCATCAACGTTTCTAACAGGTTTGCTCTCATTTTACAGTTCTTTTACGTGTACAGGTACTTCATTATAACCATTACCGTATAAAGTATCATGTCCGTGTTTTTTCTTTTCTATATTTATATAGTCATAGGTTTCATACATGTTGGTGCGTTAGTCAGCTATGTGGAATAAAACAATGATCAAGAATTATGTCTTGTGACATAGTGGATGTGGATCTACATCTCAAGAGCAAGAAAAACCACCCTTAATAACATATCTTGATGTAGCTCCAAATCAAAACTTTTTTATAATTCTTTTCATGTGATTTTATTGTTCTTTGGGTCTAACAAAGGTTTTTTTTATTTCATATTTTGTATTTTACTTTGTGAACATATATGTCATATTTCCCAAAGCTGGTTGATTCTGTAAAGTTGTAATTACTTAGTTAATCACATGTTCATATTCAATATTTGAAATTTGATAGATAAAAGGACAAAGTGCATTTATGTAGGGCTCCATTCCGGACACATCACAGTTGATCATTCATAGCACTAAATATACATAATATAATACATTTCTCAAAAACAATGCAGAGGGAGTCATTAACAAAAAACATTCATTATATTAATAAATTACTATTGTTATGCAATAAAACATTGTTTAAAATACAAAAGAACGATTTCATTGATTGCATTACAAATCAAACATAATATTATGTATGAATGGATGTCAGTCTTGCCCTGCCGAGTAACCTCCCCGCGTGCCACCCTCACCAACCATTTCCTGCCAACTGAAAATGCATAAAAGTCAGCGTTGCTTAGTGAGCTCTAGTTTTAATATAAAAAACACCTTACATATTTCGTACATAAAATACTCTTTTCATATAAACACTTTCTTTACTTTCACACATGTTCATTCGTTATTGCACGTGTTCGTTCGTTTCATACACTATCATTTCATTCGTTATCGCTCGTCTCGTACTTTATTCTTATCTTTCGTTAACATTCGTCTCGTACCTTATCACTATCTTTAGTTAACGTTCGTTTCGTCCTTTATCACTTCGTTCGTTTCGTACTTTATTATCTCGCTCGTTTGGTACTAATTCTAGATCCTGCCAGGCTTTTCCCCCATCGTGGTCCGAAACCACCTTTCCGAGCACAAATCTCCTTTACTAATTGGTACGAAGCCCGTGGCCTGAAGCCACCATTCTAGGCACAAAGCCCCGTTACTAACTGGCAAAAATCCGTATCATATCTTGGCACAAAGCCTGGGGTCGAATAATAAGCATCCTGTTTTGTACTATGGATTCAGTCACCTAGACTGATCCCCTGTGTGTGAACCCTCATAGGTTAAAATCGCACGTTATAAAACACACCGTTGAGTTAACAACTCACAACTCACAAAGAGTTGTGATCCTCCTTTAAATATGCTTGCAAGCCTTTTCTTTCTTTCATTACATTTCAGTTTTCATCTTTGTTATCTTTCTCTTCATTACGTTATACTTTACGTTCATTCACGCATTCATCATACTACGTAAAGTAATAACTTAATATGTATATTATATTATAATATAAATTCGTTTTGAAAACTAATGAAAAGATAACATCTCATACATATAGGCATATCATACATTCATCATAATATCATGCATATACTATTCATAAACCCTCACTTATTCATGCTTAGAATAGTCCAAAATAACACATAAGTCAAACTAGGGTCAAACCCTAAAATTCTATTTTTCCTCAAAATTTCATAAAAATTTCTAAGTGTTGGGCGCATGGGAAATATTTAGACACATCAGCCCTGTTTGGGCGTTTCTCAACTATGCAGGCGCATGAGGCCATACTTAACCATTTTAACACTTAGACGCATAAGCCTTTTGTGCGCATGGGCACTATTCAGGCGCATGGGCACTATTCAAGGCGCATCACCCTATACTTAGTCATTTCAGCCAAAAACTCAGGCGTATGAACTACTGTTCAGGCGCATGAACTTAGACTTTGAGATTCTAAGGCAAATCTAGGCGCATGAGCTACTGTTTGGGCGCCTCAGCTCATACTTAGACTTTCAAGCCTATTTATCAGGCGCATGGGCCCTGTTTGGGCGCATGGACACCATCTTATATGTTTCTAACATATTTTTTTCAGTCCCAAAGAATGTCTTAGCATGTTCTAAGCCTTACACTACCATTCTAAGTCCTAACATAACTTGTACGACCATAAACTACCAACATACAGGCATATATTCATACGATCATACATATAACATTTTTATAAAAATTGTTTACATGCATTTTCAGCCCCGAAAAGTTGTAAAACATGTAAAACTGGGGTCTAGAAACCCACCTTAGTTGTTTTCAAGCTTAATCCTTTCAACTTGAACTTCTCAAAAGCTCTTAACACCTATACATGCCCAAGGACACATAACCGAACACATACATACACATAAGAACATGACAAAGCCGATTTTATGGCCAAAAATCCATGAAAACTTACTTAATTACACTAAATTTGCTTACCTTACACGAATTCAGCTCTTCTCTCTCTCTCTAAAATCCGAAAACCCTTCTCTTCTACTCTTCTTTCTTTTCTTTTTGGTCGACAGAAAGCAGTTGTAAAAAGGTGGCATGGGCGGCCATCCCTATATGTACAATTTTTTTGACTTTTTGTACTTTTACACAAAGCCCCCTTCCACTTTTGTTTGTTTATCTTTCTTTCAAGATACTTTCCTTTTCATTTCTTATTATTTTTCTTTTCTTTTATTTGACTAGAAATTTCGGGTGTTACACATGACCAACCCTTATCAAGAACTCATCTTCTATATGGTATGAGGAGCTGGCCTGTGTCCTTCTTTACATTTCTTTTCTTTTCATATGGTCCTCGTCTTCTCTTTTAGCTTCCTTGAGTACATCATTGTTGAACTTTGATAGTAGCTTACCAACCTTACCTGAGAAATCTCTTCCCCTTGGGTGTATTGGATAGTTGATGATTGGTAAGATCTATAGTTGTTTGATGTCAGCATCTGAGAGTGATATTACTAGTTCAATCAAAGGAAGGTATTGTATTATCCTAGATGCCCTTTTGATGATAGCACTAACCCAATTAGCATCATATTTCCAACAAATGATCTGTAAGTCTTCAACTGATTTGGGAGTAGTGATGTGATCAAAGAGCTGAAATAAGGTTGAATTTTGTTCAGTCACTTCTATTATAGTTGTTCCAAGATGCCATACCTTACTTGGAAGAACCTCCCTGGGTTCCTTGATCAGCTTCTCTTTCTCCTTATGCATGTCTTTGCTCTCAACTATAGTGGGCTCAGCTGGAGTTTTTTTTGAACTAGACTTAGATTCTTGCCATCTGTTCTGAATCTCACTCCAGTATGCAACTCTATCTTCAGCACATACTCCATCATCTGTCTCAGCTCTTTGACACCTCTGTTTCTTAATTCATAAAATTTGTGGTTGTGATTTTTCAACCAACAAATTTAAGTTGTTCCTGTTGAGCTTCTTGGTGTCACAGTGACCCAGTTCCTTCTCTAGCTGTTCTTGAGCTTGGAATTTGATGAAAGTATCATAGTTGCATTCTGGGATCATAAAGCTGACCACAGTGAAATCCTTAGTCATTTGCTTCAACTCAAAAGTGTTCATCCTTTCTACCATGTCAAATGGAAATCCTTTATTAATGAGTTCCATGAACATGCTAGATTCGAGTGTTTCTTCAAGTATCTTGAGTAATGAGCATTTCAATGACTTTAGAATTCTCTTTATTGATCAGCTCCTCCCATTCAACATCACTATCCTCTTTTTCTTCATTTTGTTTTGATATCACTGAGTTGACTGATGGGGTATGCTCAGGTGAGACTACTTTTGCTTTCTTTGGTGAGTCTTCTACCTCAATCACCTTCTTTTCTATCTTTCCCAAATACCTCCTCTTCCTGTTATAACAGATAAGAGGGGCCTGATGATATGATTGAACAGCCCTAGATGAAGATTGGTCAGCATGTAGTACAAGTTGAGAAGATTGTGCAGATTCAAGCTTATTGATTTTCTTTCTCAAACTCTCAATCTCATCATCTTTAGCTGTTAGAAGTTCAGCTTGGTTAGAGATGGTGATTTATGCGTTATTCATCTCTAAGACAATTTGTTCCTTCTCTGTTTTCTCTTTTTGCATTTCCTTTTCAACTCCCTTATCAGTTCATGCAAGGCATCTATCACTTCATGATCAGTTTGAGAATCATCTCTCAATATTCTGATAGACCTTTCTTGCAGAGTTAAGATGGCATCCTTTTCTTTCATTTCGTTCTCTATCTTCCTCAGTCTCTCCGTTTTCTTTTTGGATTTGATGGTTAGTTTGTTGTATTTTGCTATAAGAAAACTCTTACTGACATGAATCTCTTCATCATCTAGGTCATCTTCATTATAAGCAATGATGTCAACAAACAGATCTTCACCATCATTCTTATGCTTATCATGATATACTGCCTAGTCTACCTCTTGATCTTCCTCATTCTCAGCTTCTAAGTGCACTTCCTCAGTGGCTTCACCCAGTACTTCATCAAAATCGTCTTCTTTAATCACCAATTCAGTGGGAGTGTTACTCCCATAAGTTGGGTTAGCTTTAATCGTAGGTGAGATTGGGCTTTGAGGTTATTCTTGGTGGGGTGAAGGTAGTGTGGAAGAGAGATGTTCTGGTTGAGTGGAGTTGGTGCATGTTTTTGATTTAGGACATGGGGATGGTTGTTGTTCAGTTGGTGAAGCTCGTTGAGCAAATGGTGATGTAGGTTGATTAATCATAGGAGATTGATGTGGTCAATGTGAACCTTGCTCAGTTTGAGCAGGAGATTCTTCAGCTTGTTCTTCTTCTTCTATGAATAGCAATTCTTATGGTATTTCAGCATTGGCCTCCACAACATGAGGGAACCCTTCATATCTACCGCTGATCTTGTTCAACACAGATCATCCCAAATGTGCTTATACACACATATCACCTTCCCTCTTTATCTGTGGTAGGGAATCATTGATAATCAGCTGTAGAAATCTTAGGAACATGTACATCTTGTCATCCTTTTGTACTTCAACTTGATCACATAAGTATCCAAGAATGTACTTAGAGTTGTTGTACGTTCTTCCTTCAAATATTCCAATGATCCCAGAGGATATGTGCCTTGAGAATCTATCCAAACCAAATTTCCTATTTGACATACATGTCAGATATGTGTGACACAGGAATCTGTAGGGCTTGCACAATCTCCCCTTCTTCATCTCACCATTTCTATAATCTCCGTCGTATCCCATAAGATTAAACACCTTCTGAATATATTCATGGTCGAATACATCAGAGTGACCTGCTTCTTGTTCACCCAGTTCCAACACCCTCCGTATAATATGTTCATCCACTCTCGAAACTTCATGCCTGATCGATGGATAGATAATGTTTCACCATTTTCTTCTGCCACTCTTGTAGTATTCTAGAAATCTATCATATGCATTTGATAGATTACTAGGTCAGCAGATAGCGCATAGTATATCCTCGAACGCCTAAGGTATCGAATGATCTCTGTGCCTCCTTCGGTGATAGGGTCATCCGGATTTAGTAACGCTCATACATTGTGCTCCTTTGCGAATCGATTCGCCATCTGCAATACACAATAACATCAGGAAATAATGATTCAATTATTTAGGCATGTAACTAGAGATTTTTAGGTTTAGGAAGTTCAAGAGTTTTGATGACATTTCAGTAATAATTTGCTACATGAAGTTGATAAACAGTGATTTACCTTGCTGAAGATGTTTGTATGATGAACTGAAGTTTAATAAACTGA
>BJCN01344816.1:0-30765 GCA_018326445.1 Flaveria brownii
CCCGTGTATTACACAGGTAAATAACCTAGTTCAATCTATATATAATAAACAAGTAAACGAGGACGTCATTTGTCATAATTTTATGAGTCTTTATTTACTTTTCTCGCTTCTATTTATTCATCTAACTAGTTAGTTTTCCCCCGCGCTTCGCGGCGGGGTTGAATCGACATTTAAATAATTTAAAAGAAGGCTCGGAAATGTCAGTTTGTTGTGGCTGCAAACTAACTGTTTACCACGCGAAAACAACAATGTCAAAGGCCATTCGCTAATCGTCATCGCCCACGACTAATGTTTATACAAAAAGTTAATTTCAACAGTTATAAAGCGACCGGAATCAGGCTCAGAAACACCATCTGGTTGTGGCTACGTCCCGTAAACTGTCGCCTAGCCATTACAACCAACATGGTTGCATTCTGATCATAGCCACGAATGCAAAAAAACTGAAACAACATACCCAAGCATACTCAGTCTCGGATGAGTAAAAACTCGTCATCATCGACTCTGACCAGATCACGATCAGTAATATCGCCACCCCACCATTAACCTCATGGAGGTAGTGAGCCACCACCACTGACAATGGTCAAGTGTAGAAATGCCCAAATAAAACAAAATCGACAGGCCACAATATGCGCCTGGAACAACAATCGGGCGGCAGCATTCCGACCCGCAGACCACCAGATCAAGAAACCCTAGTGGGTGACCGTCGCCGCCCTCGGCAGGAACACCGTTGCACGCCCTCGAAAACCTAGGGGCCTTCGGACAGAGATAACAATCGCACAGTCACTCGCCGGTGACAGTCAGCAAGGCGAGACCACCAACCGTAACCCGATCCGTACTTTTATCACCAAGAATACCTCTGCATGTTCAGATCGGCAATGGGAACCGAGAGGCTACCATCGCAGCCAACAGACCAGGTAAGCCAGCACTGTATAGGCGGCAACCGGGTCCGCCTATAAGCGACCGACAACCCAATGGTGAGGGTAGCAGTCGGGAACGCCGGTAACCCCCAACCCCCACGAAATACCCCAAACCGATGGAGTTTTGCGTTAGATGAGGAACATAGACCGGACACCAAAACCCGCCAGTTCGCGGGCGGCACCCGCCGGCACCTCGCGGCGGCGACAACACGAAGAACGCCCTTCCCCTTCGCAGGAAACCCTTTTTTTCCTTCTACACAAAACACATGACCTTATATATATGTACACTCAGAGGGAGTGAATTGTAAATACCTAAACTTCTGTTGCCAAATGAAAAAAAGCCGGTGGTTACTGTTCATGACAGTGCATCTTTCATAATAGGGGAATTGTTTACAACACTTGATTTCACCTAACATGTTATTTTGTAATGAGTTGAACTTACATCATTCATAAGAGGAGGTAATTATCATACATAATATCACTAGACCATTATGTCATTCGTCCATTTATAACTTCTAGCAACAATATGTTTTTTAAAACTTCAAGCGAGTGGTGCGGGGCTTTATTCCCTTTGAGCATATGCGTTAAACTCAAATCTTTCTTCCGGAAATCTCCTCTTATAACCTTTTGAGACCTTGTACCCAACACAATCTTCATTGTTAAAAGGGTATTAACGAGTATCGTAAGTTTACAAGCAACAAGATATTTTGAACATGAAAAGAAAAACAAGTTATATGTACGTAAAAGTTATATTGACTCTTTTATAAATTAGTTGAAACTCATTATTATGTGTAAATTAAAAATCAATAAAGAATTGCTAATAATTTATTTCATCGAATGTATAATTTGAGTTTTAATTGAACTTGTATTGAATTAAGTCGCTTTCAAAGCTTACGGTTAACCGTTTTTAATCAACCATTGTTTCCAATAACCAACCTGTTTATAACTAGGATCAATAGATTAAGTAAACTTGAAATATTGAAATGTCAGTTGTAGAGATCGGTTTTAGCCTGTAATCTAACCGAATTGATACATATTAACCAATAATTAAGTCATCTACTGCCGACAATAACTTAAGAAATTAGTTAATTGATATGTATAATCTTTAATTGTCTTATTGTCGCGTGTCTTTCATTGATACATGTTCAACTCTGACGTATGCAAAAATTGAATAGCACACAATTGAACTTACAAAGACACCACAACCCATCTTTGCATGAATGCTAAATAAAAACTAAATGCATACATTGTCCTTGATAACTAAATCAAATCATTATATAATGTTAAAGACTGAATGCCTTTCTAAAGTCACCACCACCCATCAATCATTGGATTTACATCATTTTAATCGATGATATAGGACAAAAACGAATGTTAACATATTGTCTTCTGATTTTTCAACAACATATTCTCATTGTATTAAGTTGTTGTCACTAACTAGTTGAAGTAGTTGTGATCATGTGTACCCATTTTAGTTTTGAACGGGTTGTAATAGTTTTTTTTAAAATATATATAGGCCGAACATTTAAACAATAACTCAAACTGCTTGTTTTATCGGTGAGCCCACCCAGGTTTGAACCTTGTAGGCATCCAATTGTTTTCATTTAGATTACTTTTTTTCCTTCGAGTTTTTATTCCTTTTAATTTAAGTGGTACAAGTCATTCAAACGAAACACCAAACTCCATTTAAGTGGTACAAGTCTTTCTTTTAACTAGTGAGCAGTAGAGGTGCACATCCAAACCGGTTCTCTGACTCGAACTGGTAGCACGAATCGAAAACGAACCGGTTTCAACCCAGTGGTAGGCCAAACCGGTTTCAAGACGAAAAAAACGGCGGTTTGGGACCGGTTTGTATATTCTAGCCCAAATCGGTTTGAAACCCGTTTTTACCCAACCCGGTTACGAACCGGCCCAAAAAACTGGTTTGGAACCGGCCCAAAAAACTGGTTTTGAACCGACCCAAAAAACCGGCATGTATCTCTTTTATATACTTTAAATATATTATTTATTAAAATAAAAAATAAAAAATACCGGTTCTTTGCCACCGTTTTTTGGACACGAACAGGTTACGAGCCGGACCAGTTGCTATCGGGTTGAGTTTTATTGGCCCTAAACCAGTTTGGGAATCGACACGATTTTGATAAAATCCGATTCAAAATTCGTTGACATGAACATGGTTCGGGGTTGAACCCGACCCGGTTTGAAAAAAAAAAACCAGTTTGCGCACCTCTAGACTGAGTAGTGTGCCAAGTACAATCACAAAAATAACATGCCATTTTATTTCTAAGCGAAAATAGGCCCAATATTGAAAGGGCCGAATAAATTCGCTCCAATTAAACCGCTATAAAAGAAATTAGGGCTTCTGATTTCGCCCAATTTGGTTTCTACTGGTTCTATCTTACAAGCTACAACTCGACTACTCATCATCGATCAACTCTTTTTGTTCGATTGGTGAACTAGCGATCTTTATTCAAATCGGCTTAAAGGTACCCACAGATTTCATACATATTTTTCACAGTAGGTTCGCTTTGAGGGCATAAAATTTGGTGTTTGGTAGTCGAACCTCATGCCAAAAGTTATACTGATTCTATTTTGTTCTAATTCATTGCCGAAACCCTAGTTTTGTATACGAATGGGTTTATTTGTGATCAGAGTGATCAGTTTATAAATCTGTGGATTTTTTTTTCTTCCTCTATAACTAATGTGTTCAGAATATTTTATAGGGTGATTGAATTCACGGTTCTTGTGAAAATATCATGTATTCTTCGAGAGGGAGTGGTGCTTATGGGCAACAGCAACAGCCGAAGTCACAGCCCTACTCTGGTCAATCTGCTTTCGGTCAAAATGTAAGCTTGTTATTTTAGCTTAGGTTATGTTACAATTACCTTCATATTGATATAAGAGGTCATATGTATCAAGAAGAAAGAAAAGAAAACCTCTTTCTAATATGGTTTACTGTTTTAAGTGGTAATTTTCAAGAATTTAATTGAAATCAGCCAAAGCCTTTAATACGTTCAGGAATAACTTGAAGTAGTAATTTTCAAGAATCACGATTTTTCTATATAAATCTACCTTTTTGTCCTATGGTTGTTTTCATTTATCAGTAAGATACATTTATTGTTTTTTTTTTTGAATAAACGTTCACCCAGAAATTTATCTGGTAAAATATAGATGATTGGATGCTTTCAAATTTAAAGCCCAACGTTTTGTTTACAGTATTTGTTATAAATCAATGCTGTCAGGACGTTTTCTCTTTTACTTGAGAATAATCTTCATATGGTTTTCTGGAAATTGATTGTTATGATTTGTGGAACCATGCTTTTAATAAGTTTTATAAATCATATTATGATTCAAGAAGCAAAGTTCATTACAGTAGCATCTATTGGAAAATGGTTAGTCTGATATTTGAACTTGCAGGCCTTTTAATTTTTTTTCTTTCAACGTTTTATTATATTGATGAAAGAAGTAACATCCTTGGTGAAATAAAGCTTGAATGAAAATTACGTTTTTTTTTCCTTCAAAGAAGGAAAAGCTTTCTCTTTCTGACTTTCATTGCTGTTTTGTAAAAGCCTGATGGTGCTTCTCAGCTGTCAAGGCATTCAGCCTTGTTAGGTAGCCATCCATCCGCTGGAGCTCATTATGGGGGTCAATATACTTCAGTGTATGGTTCAACAGCACACAGTAGTGCTTTACAGGTCAGTTAACTGTATGATTTGTGGAATGAGTTTTAATCCATGTTTAACATGCATGATGAACGTTATTATAAATCCTTTTTTGGTATGGATATCTTTTCATGGATATGGTACTTTAATGTATGTAAATTTTAATGCCATCTATGCAGGTTCCAGCTACTAGTGTCAAAGGAGCTGGTTCATCTGTTCTAGAAGGTCGAAGTGGCTATGGGTCCACTATGCAAGAGTCACCAAAATACACATCTGGGGACTACCCTGCAGCTAGTCAGAAATATGCAAGTACATATTCAGGGAGAGATTTACAAAATGATGCAACTGGTCGATTTGCTGATTCAGTTGCCTTTGGTCGTCATCATAAGGTTTTACGATCTATTAGTAATTGTTATAGCTTTTAATCTTTTTTTATTATTTTAAATTGTACACCAAATTTATATCTATTTAACCCTGCATGTAACATTTCTGGACAGGCTGATATTTATGATCGTTTAGATGCGGCGGCAGCATTACGACAAGAATTGCTACAGGCTTCGTCACTTCAATCTGTTTCTGTAGATGGGAGTTCTAGGTATACTTATTTTTTACTATTTATTTATTCTTTATGTAATACTTCAATATAATGCACGTTTATTTGTTCATAAGTTGTGATCGGTGATGAATGGGGTACAATAGATGTACTAAATACTGATGTCAACAACTTTACAAGAGGAACTCTTGAAGTAAGCATTAATTAATTAATAATATCTTGTAACACTAAGTAGCAAACCGGTTTCTGGCAGAGCTACTGATTATCTAGCAGCAAGATCAGCTACTGTTCGCCACGCGGGTCAAGAACTTTTGCCATATGGTGGAAGAGTTGACGCTGATCTTCATTCTTTATCAATGATAAGTGGTACACAACACACACCATCAATTCTAGGGGCTGCTCCAAGGAGAGAAGTGGAAGATCTCATGTATGCTCATGGTTCTGCTAATCCTGGGTATGGAGTTAGCTTGCCACCTGGCAGGGCATATGTTTCAGGAAAGAGTCTACATGGCATATCCCTGGAATCAGATTATCCAGGTAGCATTCTGGAACGTGCGGGTTATTCGAGGCTTGATGATCGTAAAGATGACGTGGCATATGCTCGGGAAATCGAACGAAGAGAGGAAGATCGTCGTAGGGAAATTTTACGAGAACGCGAACGCGAGCGGGATCGTGAACGTGAACGTGAAAGACAACGGGAGCGAGAACGGGAACGAGAACGTGAACGAGAACGTGAGCGTAGGAGGGACCGGGAAAGAATCTTGGAAAGACGGGATAAGGAAAGAGAACGAGAAATTAAGCGGGATCGAACCCCGCCAAGAATCTCTAGGGACAGAGGTCGTTCCACATCAACAAAGCCTGGGAAGTCTTCAAGACGAGAATCACCTAGGTGGAATTTGTTGCTTACTTATAGTTCTCTATGTATAGCTGCTAGTCTATATTGCAGCCTTCTTAACTAACTTGGTGTTCTGTCATACTGAAGGCGTCATTCACCTGGTAAAGAAAAACGAAGAGAATATGTCTGCAAGGTAAAACACCATATCAGACCTTTTCTTGTTGACTATGGCGATCTCCAATTCATCCTGTTGGCTTTTCTTTTACTGAGGATTATTACCTGTTGACCGTCATTTTATGTGTGTTTGCTAAGTGTCTTCACTTTCGCTCTTTTTCTCTCACCTATTGTGCAATTCCTGGGATTATTGATCTCCCATCTGCCATGAGTTTGGTTCTCTTCTACTGCCCTTTACTGGTCTTCTAGTCAACATCTGTTGAACCCTTGTTGAGATGTGCAGTCGTCGTCTTTTTGGTGATCTAAGGTGGTGGTTGGTAGAGCTAGATGAAGATGGCTGTAGAGTTGCTTCAAGTTCATTATCTTTTGAAATATGAAGACTCTCTCCTATAGTTTCGCAATATATTGAGTTCTTTGAACATACCGTGATTTTTCTAATTTCGTTTGTTCAATACATTTGAATGGACGCTTCTTTGTCACACATTATCAGAAATTTAAATATTATACCTTGCAGGTTTATTCATCTAATTTGGTGGACTATGAGAGGGATTATCTGTCCATGGATAAACGTTACCCTAGGCTATACGTTTCACCAGAATGTTCCAAGGTATGTGGTTATTATGATTTTTGATCTCCTCTATTCATCTAATTTGGTGGACTATGAGAGGGATTATCTGTCCATGGATTATCTAGTCATTGTATTGATTGAGAATTTGTTTCAGGTTGTTGTTAATTGGTCAAGGGAGGACCTGAAAATCCCTTTTAATACCCCTGTTAGGTATGATTGCTCATATTATGTTTTGTTTCTTCTTGTTCACATATATTCATTATTTTGCTTGTTAGCTTATATAATATTTTCATAAATTAATAACAAGGCACTTGGTTCAAACTAAAAGTAATCAACGTTAATACAATATTGTGATGATAGACTAACAATGTTCTGATCCCTTTCTGGTTTAGAGTTGGGAAGGATTATAATTTAATACACATTAACGATTTTCATGCTGTTGAACAGTTTTGAACATGATTTTGTTCAAGAGGAAACCCCGAGTGAGCATGAATCAGCATCTACCAAATCATTAACTAATAATCATGTAAATTTGGCAAGTGGAACTACTCGATGGAATGCAAAGGTAGATAGTTTGAACTCAAAGTAATTGCGGGCTTGATTCTTTTTGGCGGCGTACAATAATATCATTCATATTTGGTCTCTTTTACTTGCTTGATTCAGTTGTTACTAATGAGTGGACTTAGTCATAATGCTTGGGAGGAATTATCATCTGATAGAAGTTATGAGGATCGTATCCCCCATCTTTGTAATATGCTTAGGTTTGCTCTTCTTAAAGACGGGAGTTCCTTCATGGCAATTGGTGGTTCATGGGACGCTATTGATGGCAGTGATCCTTCAGTAGATAGATCTGTTTTAGTTCAAACCGTTTTAAGGTTTTTTCATTTATGTTCAATTTTATGATTTTGTCTTTATGCATCACCTGTCGCATCTAAACTTAAATTATAATCTTTAGGTATGCTAAAGAGCTCACAGGACTTGACTTAAAGAACTGCCGAAAGTGGAATCCATTTCTTGAGGTAACTTATTGTTTCATTCTTACATGTTGGTTTTCCTTCTATTATTATATTAATTGTTTTG
Source organism: Flaveria brownii (assembly GCA_018326445.1). NCBI lineage: Eukaryota > Viridiplantae > Streptophyta > Magnoliopsida > Asterales > Asteraceae > Flaveria > Flaveria brownii. The sequence goes on from BJCN01344816.1 coordinate 7,790, forward strand.
ACATTTGCAGATTCACTATGACAGAATTGGCAATGATGGACTTTTTAGTCATAAGGAAATCACTGTACTCTATATTCCTGACTTATCTGATTGCTTACCCTCAATAGATGCATGGAAAGATCAGTGGCTTGCCCACAAGAAGGCCGTTGCAGAGCGAGAACGGCTGCAAGCTCTGAAAAGAGAGGTATACAAAGAAAATAAGATAAAGTTACTCACTAATTATAAATAGGAAACAGGATAAATCTTAGAGCTTTTCTGGTGGATTTTTTCTCTAATATATTGTTTTTATTTGTGTGTAGAAATCGCGTGAAAAGAAAGAAATCTCAAAAGGTAATGGCTTGGAAGGGCGCTATGTCTGCTTGAGGTTATTATTGTAACTTTGGTTAATTTCTGTTGTTTCTGCACAGATAAGGAGGGCGAGAAGAAAAAAGATTCTGATAGGGTTGAAAAAACCGAAAAGAAAAAAGAGGACGGCGAGAAGAAAAAAGATTCGGATAAGGTCGAAAAAATGGAAAAGAAAAAAGAGGCTGGATCAGCGTCAAAACTTAATGAAAAAGGAAAAGCTGGCACTAAAGTGAAAGCAAAGGAGGCTGGAAAAGAGGGGGACAAAGCAGCAACTGAGAAGAAAGATCAGGACAAAACCGAGAAGAAAGATGAGAACAAAACCGTAAATGAGAAGAAAGATGGGCACACAAGTGTAACTGAGAAGAAAGATGGGGACAAAACTGTAACTGAGAAGAAAGATGGGGACACGACTGTTACCGAGAAGAAAGATGATAATGAGGCAGTTGATGATGTGAGTATTTCTGGAAAAAAGAATCAGACAGGCAATGCTACTGGTAGTGGAAAAAAGAAGATTATCAGAAAAGTTATTAAAAAGAAGGCTGCTCCTGAAAAAGATGAAAATGCACCCAAACAAAATGATACAGACATGGAGGTTGTTGGTGAAGATGCTGAGTCGTCTGGTACTCCTTTGACTGCTAAAACTCCTACCAAGAAGAAAGTTATTAAAAAGACTCCAGCGGTGAAAGCTGTTAAGAAAGAAGATGAAGCTAAAGAACCCGAGTGTTCTGAGGATAAGTCGAAAACTGAAGACGTGGTTGGCTCAAGCGAGAAAACTGTTGTTAAAAAGAAAGTAATAAAAAAGGTTACTAAGAAAAAGATAGCTGCTAAGGTTGCCAATAACAAGGATAAAGTGGTCAAGGAAAATGAAGCAGGGTCAACAATTGGAGAGCAAACTGTAAGTGAAGTGAAATCAGAGAACAATGAGTTGATCTCTGGGGCAGTCCCAGTCCCACAGAGTGTTGGTGGTGCAAATGAAACTGGAAATAAAAGTGAGAAGATTCAAGTGAAGGAAGAGAAGAAAGCTAAAGTGAAGGGTAGTCCTGATAACAATGAGAAACTGAAGGATGGAAAAGAGAAAAAAGACAAAGATGTTAAAACTGAAACTAAGGGTAAAGAGGTAAAAGATAAGAAAAAGGTTGACGAGCCACCTAGACATCCGGGGTTGATCCTCCAGGCAAAAGGGAGCAAGAATTCAAAAGTATTCTTTTTCTTGTTCTTTTTTAATATTATTTTGTATTGTATGTATATAACAAAATGCTTCTTGATCTAGTTGTGTAATGTTAACATAAGTTAATTGTCACATTTCTGAAACAGCTGCGGTCATTGTCACTTTCACTGGACTCGCTCTTGGATTATACTGATAAAGATATTGAAGAATCAACATTCGAGGTATGCCAGTTTAAATTGTTGTTTATTCTGTGTAGTTGTTAACCGAGTTCAAACTTTGGCAGCTATCTGTGTTTGCGGAAACATTCTATGAAATGCTTCAATTTCAAATGGGTTCTCGGATATTAACATTTCTCCAGGTAGGTAATTTGTTAACAATGCAATGTTTTTTGTTTAATTCCATACATGACTACTGTTTCTTACTCTCTGTTTCATAGAAACTAAGGATCAAGTTCGTGGGTAAAAGGAACCAGAAGAAGAGACAAAGAGAAGAAGGCTCCGATAAGAAGGAAAAAGAGAAAACATCATCCGCTAAAAAGACATCCCCTAAACGTCAAAAAACTGATGATGCCACTGTCGAAAGCACACCAGTTAAAACCGAAACATTGCATGATAGTGATCCTGTGGATGAAAAAACCGTTCAGGATGACAACATGGTTATTGATGATAATGTGGAGAACACCAAATCAGAAGATGAATTAATTGAAGAAGATTCTGAAGAACCAGAAGAAGATCCTGAAGAAGAGCCAGAAGAAGATCCTGAAGAAGAACCTGAAGAAGATCCTGAAGAAGAACCTGAAGAAGATCCTGAAGAAGAACCTGAAGAAGACGCAAACATGGCTGATACAGGAAATGAGGCAAGTGTTTGCTGTTCTAATTTAATAAGGAACCTAAAATTCATATTTTTATTAAATGGCCATTGTCAGTTGCATGAGATGGTTTTTTGTTTTAAGAGCATCCGCAACTGATCAAGGGCACGGACCTCCATGTCGGTCACCCGCCGGATCCCATGGACACCACCCTCCTCTCACAGAAGGCCGTTCGCCTGGAGTACTCAAGTGTCCTGGAGTATTCAAGTGTCCTTGTTGACCACGGACGTCTGGGAGAGCTCCATTGCAGATGCTCTAACATGTACATATTTATGTTTGGTGATATATTTTATGTTTTTTTTTTACAGGAGAAAACTGAGGTGGTTAAAGTTGAAAAGGATGTGAAGTCTGAAAAAGTAGATGAAAAAGTCAAAGGTGAGCAAGATGAGAGTGTGAAGACAACTGTGAATATGGAGAAAAAAGAAGACCAAAAGGTGGAAACGAAGAAGAAAGAATCTAAAGTTACTATTGACAAGAAACTTCTGCAGGCATGTTATCTATAAAATGTCATTCTAGTGAACTATTTGCTTTACTTTTTTTAAGTAATATAGTATATTTGAGATTTATATGTGCACTTGCTTCTTTGTTAACAGGCTTTTAGGTTTTTTGACCGCAATCGAGTGGGCTACATCAGGGTAAGTTGAATTAATTATTGATATTCACCACCTTTTTATGTGAAAAAACGATGTTTGAATACCTTGCATTTCATATGTATTTGCAGGTTGAAGATTTACGGTTGATCCTGCATGCATTGGGAAACTGCATGTCTCACAGGGATGTCAAGGTGATAAATCATGTTTAGCACTCCTTTTAATTGGCAATTTCGACCCATTAGGGGTAAATGGGTCAATTTGAGTTGTAGTTTTTTTGCCTAAGGGGTCAATTGGGTAACATAGAAAACTTGACTAAAACGAAAAAAATGCCGAATATGTTCAAAGTTGCCTGAAGTGTAATAAAAAAACCAAAAATTGTTATTGTAATATTGAACTTTTGTAATGATATTTAACACAGTAATTATTTTATAAATTTCTTTACAGAAAAGACAATTGTTTGCTGGTGTGTCCATGTTAAGTTTTTAACAACCCTACAAAAAATATACTGGTTTCAATAAGAACCTGCTATGTCCAGTTGATTGTTATAGGTAAATTCATGAGTCTTAAATCTTAATATTTTGTGATTCAGGAACTTGTACAAAGTGCACTGCTGGAGAGCAACACCGGGAGGGATGATCGTGTTCGTTACACTAAGCTAGTGAAGATGACTGATATCTGAAATGTAAGTCACTCATATTTAAGTAATTTACTTCTGTATTCCTGAAAGGCATTTTTAATCGTTATTCGTGGATAATTTTATATAAATATCTGGATATTTGATATAATACCATATTTACCCGACAAAAAATCATAATTTTTAATATATTCATTTTAAATTTATATCATTTATACCCTTCCCTTAAACCTGCGGCAGGTAATGAGAGTTTTGAGTGCCATTAATTTTTTTTGTTTGGTTAAATATGATACTATGCAAGTTTAAGGGGTATATAAAAAACTATTGGTAAATTTTATTCTCATTTTTGGCTGTTCCCGTTATTAAACAGATTTCTTGTGTAGTTAATATATTATAATCAGATGTCTTTACTTTCTTGCAGTTCATTTGTTAATCACATTCAGTTTCTGATTCATCATCACAGTTACATGGATAGTTTGGATAGATGGCTGAAGTTTGACTTCTTTAAGAGGTCTACTTTCGGTTTCTACTGAATCAAAGATCGAGAAAGTTTATTTGTAAAATAATTGGTCAAAGATATGTTGGTTGACTTCTTTCTTACACTAGATTTTCTTTTTAATAAGACACTGGTTATGGTTAAGTTTCGTTCTCAAATGGTAGTAGATTTCCGTTGCATCTCCCTACTGTTTTAATCGTTATATCCTCATTACATTTGTTAATTTGAAAAATGGTGAATGCCCTTTATATAAACAGTGTGTTGATATCTACTTCAATCAAGATTAACAAAAGACAATCGAAATCAAAATCTAATCTGTTCATCATAAACACCATTTCTTAGGAGATGGCTAACCTTCGACGTCATCTTTAAATTGGTTTGTGTTTGTATGCGTGTGCTCAACGTGCCGCTGCATGAGCTTCCTGTTCGATTTGTATTTGTATGTGTTTTTAGATTGTTTTTTGTATGGTGTCCATGTTTCTCATATTAATGTATGCTATCAATTATAAGTGTCATAGTGTGTGTGTGTGTCTATCAACAGTTAATTAAGGCCAACTAATGTATAATTGTATATCAGTAAATTAACATGTATTTAATGGTAATTGGCAATTAGGGATTAGCACCAACTATTTACTATAATTGAAGAGACCTTTTCCTTTCTCTTCTATACTTTTATAGGGCATTGATATAACACAACAATTGTGAGACTTTAATGAAAAGATGTATTAGAAACTTCATTTTTAAGATTTTAAACTAATAACGATTACTTTATAATGTACATCTACTTCAATTCCAATTATCAACTTTTTGGGTAAATTAAATTTGATTTCAAAAACATGTATGAAGCTTATGTAGATACTAGTTTTGATTTTTAAATATGGTACTTACTATATTGTAATCACAAATCCAAATACCCCTAATCAAGTGAGACAAATTTATACTCGATACATAATCATATTCCTAAAACATACATACTAAAGGATAAAATAAAGCATAGCAATACTAATCCATCAAAGAGTTATCCTTGTATGAACATGAAGTGTCATTCAAACCAAGGGTCTTCCATTATAATCTTTTCTAATACTTCGGGATCAATCCCTAAATCATAAAAACAAGAATGTCCTTCGAGGTTATTGTTCTCTCTCGAGGTATTCTTGAGTTCAATGACTTCCGGTTCTTGTCTTGATTCATTACCTATAACATTGCCAACAAATAACATATCAGTGTTATTAAGTTAGAGATAAAAATGATTGTGTTGTAACATAGCGGTTCCAAAATTTACGGTTATATACCCGGCAAAAACTTGTTTTGACCAAAACATAGGTCAACTAGTACTCACAATTTTCTTTGTTATATCTATTGACATTCAATGATAATGAATGTATTAATATTATTGAAAAAACAAATTGTTCTAATGATAACCTACTTCTATTTATGTTCACGTTTTATGTTAGTTTCTAAACCAATTTCAATGACAGTTGGAATTGACCCATTTAATATGCGAGTTAGAACGACCTTCCATTAGGATGCCTAAAATAAAATACAAGTAGATTGATGAGTTACCTTCGATTTCAAGTCTTGCTTTCTTAACGTTTACGAGTTTTTCATTACTTTTCAGTATCATTTTCTCAACAACGTTAGCCATGGTAGTGACTCTCTCCTTGAACTCATCTACAAAAGCTTTTATTTGTTCTTCATAGTTTGATAACCAAACGATCTTATTTTCTTGGTCCTGTTGTATTGTTTTCAACTGGTCGCTAAACATCGTTGTTTCCGTTAGGGCACGCCCCATTAGTCTTAGATTTTTGCTTCTCTTCCTAATGTTCGCTAACAAATCATATCTCCCTTTGCGAAACCATTCATTCGCGTATTCATGTTTCTCCCAACTCACCTTTTTAAAACCCTTTATGACAAATCAAAAAAAAGAAAGTTAGATAGAGAAGCCATCATTGTGAAGGAAACATCATAAAAAGAAAGAATAAAACTACATTTAGTGGTTATTTTGTTCATATAACTCACTGTTTTTTCAAGTAGAATCCATTAAATAAGGTTTAGAATATAACAAGAATACCTATTCAAAACCCTTTATGAAGCATGGGAAGATTCCATGAGTAAACCATTAGTTATGAAAAAACTATGAGTTATGTATATGTAATTACAAGGTATAAATGTAAAACTGTGGGCTATAAATATGTAACTCATATTGATTACGTATAATTAACTAAAATAATAGGGTCATAATTTACTTAATTATCCTTGACTGTTAAAAAAATAAGCAATTTATAAATTATAAGATTTGCTAGAGGTTGTTTTCACGCTTTAATTTCACATAATTAGTTGATAGTTTTCTCTTGATCGCTTTATGAACCATACACCTAGAAAACTCCAACTTGTTTAATGTCAAGCAAACTAGAACTAAAAAATGTGTAATTAACAACTAATAAGTTTACTTTAAGAGGCAAAACATGCATTCTCTTTTCAATACTTACATATATGTTGAGTTGAGATTTGAAGCTACTGAAATTTGTATGCTTAAAATACATGGGAAGCACATTAGTTGCAAACTTGTTAATGTCCCAAATGATGAAACTATCACAACAAGGGAGTTTCCAAGATATATGATCATCGATTTCTTCTTTCGCCACCATGTTATATAGTTTGTGCAAGAATTTTGGCACGCGACAACCATCACCAACCCGATCACAACCACCCTCACCACCTCTACCACCATATTCGGTGATCACCTTTTCTGTCGTGTCAGTCCATGTTTTTAAACAATCAACATCACTTCCTAACCCCTCAAATTGATGACTGATCGAGTGAAAATCTTTCTCGATGTCAACAAAATGAGTCCCCATGTCAATATCAAGAAAAGCTCTCTTTCGCCCTAGCGTCTCACAAAACGTTAATGGAAGCTTGTTGATCATGAATTTCATGGTAGTTTGAATTGTTGATAAAGTTTTCTCTATGTCAAATTTGAATCGTCGTATTTTGTTGCTAATTTGTTTTTGGTTAAATCTTACTTTACCGAATGTTTCTTTGAGTTCGTTTATAGGGACACCATGCTTGTTAATAACAGTAGATTGTTGCTTCTTCCTTTTGATGGTTTTTAACATGTGTAGTTTCCCTTCTTGGAAGTGCTCATGCTCGAACTCTAGTCGATTCCATTCCTTCTTCTTGAAACCCTTTAAAACCAAATTTAGACTGTTAATCATAACAACAACAACAACAATCATACCTAGTAAATCTCACTTGTAGCACAACTATTCGTAGGGTTGATGGTTAATTACAACCAAATTCTCAATAAAAGTATCTAAAATCATGCATAATATAATCAAGAAATAAAACAATACTTACGTAGTTATTGAGTTGACAAATGAAGTTATCAAAACGACTTGTTTTAAAGTAGCAAGGGAGAATCTCGAAGATAAACCTTCGTTCATCGGATATGATAAAGGTGGTGCAAGACGATCCCCATGATATGATGGAGTTTGTTGCTTTATCGTCAACCATTAAGTATAGTTTGATCAAGAATGGAGGTACACCAAGGTTATCATCCATCCTCCCTCCCATTTTGTTAGCCATTAGACATGATGGTTCCGACCCCCTTGGTCCGTTGTGGCTAGTACCACCACCACGACCAACATCACCAATTCCTTCATTGTCACCACACGAGATTTCACTCAAACCACCGTCACCACCACCACTACCTATTCCTTCAATGGCACGACTAGACACGACCCCATAACCAGCATCACTTCCTTTGTTGCCGCTACAATTCCCACCATTGTGATCATTTTCTTGTGTTGTATCCATTGCACGATAATGCATGTGAACCATCAATACATGTGTCTACTTATATAGACATATGTTCCTCTTGCTTTTCCTTTATGGTTAATTATGTTCCATACCTATAGGTGTGTAGGGTGTACAATATTTTTATTCCCACACCATAATGCATGTTGTATTTTCACATTTTTCTAAATTACTTATATTTTACACAAAAAATAAATATCACCTTTGTGAAAATGATTGCCACCGTCCCCTTTTATTTTATCTATATAAATTATTTTTAGTACAGTTTAACTTGCTATACATGGTTTGAAAATTATATCCAAGCGTTTGAGTAGAACAAGAATTTATGAGATACATGGTTTAAATTAGAAAATGATAATTATAATTGCCTAATTTGTTGCGTCTCATTATTCATTATATTATAACCATCACTATTATTATTTAATTTATATGGAAACTTATAAAAGCTACTTAAATGGTAAAATGAGTAGTTATAGTTACATAGTGTGAAAATGTTACAGAATAGTAACAAGTTTCATAAGTATTTTAATTTAGTCATCTATACATATTTTTCTTAAAATGGACCATCAAACGATCAAATCGAGTTATCATTATTTTTTTTTATGTGAAGAAATTAACCGGTGGAGAAGACGTGAGAGTCATAGTTTTTAATATATAAAATTATATTAAAAATAAAAAAACATGTTAATTATGAAAAAAATAAAAATAAAAGTAATTAAAATTTAATCAACGTTCCATATTAGCATCAAAAGATATAAAAAAATATTTTCTAATTGAAACTAAAAGTATAACATGCTAAAAAATATGTTAAAATTTTAATTTATATAAAATATAAAATTAAATGACCTAATTAGAACACTTTTAAAACTTAAGTTACTAATTGAAACACTTTTAAAAATTAGTTACTATTTTATAAAATTACCCCTTACATAACAAGACTTATGAAAAACATTCTAACCCCAGGTCATGAACAAAATCTACTGTTAATAAACTCTAAAAGCATCACCAATAGTAAACTTAAAAATATCTAAAAACATGTCTAATCAGTTGAACATTAAAAAAATACTCATTCTTTAAAATTTTAAAAAAAACCCAATAAAGAAACCCAAAAACATCCAAAAACATTGTCACATCATCACCATCTTTTACTTTAATTTATTTAAATCTTAGCCCCACCTACATCTAAAATGATCTTCCATTTTCATCCACAAGAATGATCTTAAAAATAGTGTCACACAATAAAGAGAGATGAAGAATGATCACGTGAACTCCAAAAATGATCTTAAAATAGTCCCACAAAAATAGTGAATATTTGATGTTTTCACTCTTTTCTGCAAATAAACTACAGTCCTTCAATTTTGCAAAAAAATAATAATAATAATAGATTATATTGCATTGTAACAAGATGAACATTAAAATTAATATTATATTATTATTTATTAGATTACTACCAAAGTTCTAATGACCAATGACACCAATGTGTTTAAATGATAGTGTCCCTCCCAAATGGTGAGAGTTGAAGTCAATTTGTGAGCCAAAATAGTGTACATTGGAACGATTTTAGTGTGTGATTGTTGTGTTTAAAAAAAAATGTATTAGATTACTAATTTGACCATTAATGATGATATGACCATAGGCAACAATATGAAAAAAGGTGGATACTTTCTACATTAACATCAAGAACCACTAACATCAAAGATTAACAAAAGATAACCCAAATCAAACTCTAATCTATTCATCATCTGCCACAACTTCCTTCTCAGAAGAACATTTCTCTTCAGCTTCAGCATCATCATCGACATCACTTGATTCTTTTTCCTGCAAATCAATCACAACCAGTCAATTTATTCATATGATCATAACTTCATAACAAATCATGTACGCACAAAAACAGAAGATCAAGAAACACTCACAGCTTTATCATTTTCATTGTTGTCATCACTTGGATTCTCCAAAGCTTTTTGATACTTTTCTTTAAGCTTAGCAGCCCTATCGGTATAAGCCTTCTTTTCCTGCAAATTTTGAAAAGTTGGTGTACATTAGAATGACAGATTGCCCATTAAACACAACACAAAACAAAATCAAGAAAAATTGCAGCTCACTTCATCTGTCATAGACTTCCATTTCTCACCACCCTCCTTTGCAACCTAATAATCATATTCAAACAATAAGAAAGAAAGAAAATTAAACAATAAGTATTAACATAACATGACATTTCAAATTGCAATTAAGTATTACCAATGCGACTTTCTTGTTATCTGGGTTAGTTTCCTTGAATGATTTCCTAAAGTCCTCCCTACACCACGAAAAATTGCACCGATCAATGTATGTAAACAGATTAAAATCTGTTAATTTGAATTATGAAGTGAAATCATAGGATTACATGAAGAGAAAGAATGCTGTTGGTGGCCTTTTGGGTTTACTTGGATCTCTTTCTTTCTTTGATTTCTTTGCAGATGGTTCTTTCGCTTTTACTGACTTTTTTCTGCAACAAAACTCAAACAATATAACTAAATAACACAAAAGAACAAATAATTAGAACCCATAGTTTATAACTAGTTACCTCTCTGCAGACTTTTTAGGGACAGATTCATTAATGGTTTCAACACAAATTGTCTCTGTAACAATAAAAATACAAACGTTAAAACAAGTTGGCATTGAACAGCTGAAAGATGATAACTTTTTTTTAATTTTATGAACAATAGCCCCTACCCAGATTCATTTTGATTTTAGCATCAAGCCCACAATCGTGCATACTAATTAACGCCACTGCAACACTCTTATTACACCCTTCACTGCATAAAAACCACAGGTTCATCAAATTAAGACCAATCACTTCAATTCAAACAGCATCAGATCCACACATTCAATCTACATACTACCCTACAATTCATCTTCAACATTGCAAGTATTTCACAGTTTACGACGAAATTAACAGAAATTGAACAAAAAAGTGAAGATATCAAACTAGCAACACCACAACCAACGAAGAAGAATCAAATAACAATACCATCGAGTGAAAGCACTGCCGTTTTTTGCTCGTTTAAGAGTAACAGAAGCAGTTTCTGCTTCGACCCTCTTTCTTGATCGATTAGCGTTGACTGATTTTGAAGTCGCATCACCAGTGCGCGCCATTAATGAAAGCTTGAATGGAGTCGGTGAATTCGTTTGAGAGAGAAGAAGATGTGCTATAGGATGATTGTTGAAGATGAAGGGTTTATTAAGAGATGAAATTTTATAGAAATTTTGGCGCGAGAAGTGGCGCTATTATTTGAAGGGGAAATTTGAGTTTGAGAATTGAAATCAAACTCATGCGGATTGCCAGCGTGGCAGAAGATCAGCCGTTGGATTTGTAGTTGATTGGTTTGCGATAGTTACATTATTGGTCCCTTGGGTTGTGATCAGAGTGAAGATTGTGTCCAGGAGTTTTATTTCTTAGGATTAGAGTTTGTAATAGTGTGCTTGTTTTATTATGAAAAAGGTCATACTTAGTTTGTAATAGTTTGTAATACGACTTGAGAAGACGTTGACGTTGCTTGCTTTTGTATTTAAGTTAAGGTACGGATTTCTGGTCCTTATTTTAGTATAAATTACATTCTTCCGTTACTTTTAGTACGGATATTTAACACCTTTAGTATTCCGTCTTCGTTTCCGTTGATATGACTTGTTTGGCCTTCGGCATTTTGACTAGTCGTCTATCAATATTTATTTAGTTATGTTCTGACTCGTTCGATTTATTAGTTTTACTTACTGAGACTTGTAGCATGCAGTATATATTTATAAATTTGTGTTCATTATTGCATGTTATTATGATTAACAAGTTGAAGTATATTGATTCGTTATATGTTGGTAGCTATACTACCATTTGATTTAGCACTCTGTTATCCGAGCTTGTCCGACATGTCATTGTGGCGTCAATGACATGACACTTTTCGTGACGGTGTTTATAAATAGTTCACGACGTCTCCGTTAACACGTTAGTACTCAAGTACTACTTTGGCTATATTTATTTTGGAGGCGGATGGATCGATCCTAGTTCAGTTCAGATCAGTTCAGTTCCGGGGGATGGAATCATGTGTGTACGCCCACACACCATCTCATTGGTGCAGAGTCTAGCTAGCTATGTGTTTATCAGTTCAGTTTTGGATCTAGGTACTTCTTAAATTACATGACTTATTTTATTTATGTATGTTCGTCGTGTAGATCAGTTCAGTTTCAGTATTACATGTTCAGTTCAGTAACAGACATAAGTATTATATTTTTAGAATCAGATTTCAGTTTCCAGTATTATATGATCAGTTCTGTATCAGTTTCGCGTGTAGAAATTTGATAATACATTTTATCATTATATCATCACTACTATTGTTCTTTCCGTCACTGAGCAACTTTTGACTCAGCCGTATTTCATTTTGTGGTGTTTTCTTATTTAATTGTAGGTAATCCGGGAAATCCGGGAAATCAGTGAAGAGTGATTGAAGATAAAGATTATCTTTTAGTTTAATTAATGTAATGAATACCTTAATTAGGTTCATTCGGATTATTTGATTTGTTTGAATTTATTATTTTTGACCGTCTCTTTAATATCATGAATTTGTTTTTGATTTGATATCTATAATAGTGATACGTCAGTCTCACCGGGTTAGAGTGTTACACCACAGAACTGGTTCAGAAAGTTTTATTGTCTCTTATCCCAAGGTCATACTCATCTCTGTCTTTATCTCCCTCTCTTAAAAAAAACTCTAATCATACCCTCATTTTCTTTCTTTCTTTCTCTCCACAACTTCTAGAGAGAGAAACTGCCATTGATAACCCATCTTTACCACCACCTCTCTCTCCAGAGTACACACACAAGTGAAATCAGCTAGCATGTGTTGTTTCTTATGAAAAAGACGGATAATCTTTGCTTGTAAAAATTAAAGCTGTGTGAAAAAATAGTAAGGGCTTGTTTGGCAACATCTGATTAAATAAGTGCTGAATAAGTATGAGGTCTAAAACAGTAAGATGTTTGAACAAATAAGAGGTCTGAACGAATAAGTGTGTTTGATAGTGTAAAGGAAAATTAAAATCCACACAATCCACCCTACCACCCCACTCAAAAGATAACTTCCGACATCCAACACACACTTTGTCTTCTCAACCACAAGCATCAACTCATGGCAGAAGCAATCTCCACCTCCAGCAACCATGATCTTCTCAACCACCAGCATCAACTCCATACCCCCCTCCCACCACCACCCCATCCGTAATCAACCGTCGCAGATCCGCCATTTTGCTCCACTATCGCCGTCACGAACCATCACCGTGAACCCTACCCGGCTCGCCGTCGCAGATCCGTCGTTTTGCTCCACTATCACCGTCGCAAACCACCGTGAGCCCTACCCCGCCATCGCAGATCCGTCGTTTTGCTCCACTATCCCGTCGCGAACCACCGTGAACCCTACCCCGCCGTCGCGAACCACCCTATCCCGACCTCCGGTAACCATCGTCTTCTCAACCATCACTGGTTCAGGCCTGATCTTCAGGTGAGTTCGATGGGGGAGGAGGTGACGCAAGTCAGTCAGACTCCATCTCAAATCTGACTCAGTAAGGGTGATTCAGAGCTTTTTTTCAACCAGAGGTACCCTAACCAAACAATCATGTCTGACTCGGTTAGACATACATATCTGATTGGGTTCATTCAAACCCAAACAAAAGCCCCTAAGAGTTATGTTGGCCATCTAATTTCAAGATTCATCTACCACACCATTCATGATACATGAAGGCAGGCTCCATAAGTGTCTTCACCAAAATCTCTATTTCACTTAATCATGCTTGCATGACCTCGTTTAGGAAATACATTGATTATGATTGGACTCTTTCTCACTTGTTTTTACATGCACTTTTGACCGTCAAATCTTTAATGCACCATATGATTACTTGTATTGGACTTGCCATTGTGGACTCATTGTGTATTGACATTGACCATCGTGTATACAAATCATAGTGCTAATTAAGATCACTTGAAGCACAACTATAGAAACACCATCCACGTTGTAAACATAAAACAAGTGTACACCATACACATGTATCGGTCGATTTACACAGGATCAGTATACACGACTGAACTCTTCTCAACATCAATATACGTCTCAAGAAAACCCTTTGTATTTCTAATCATATATCCAACACTTTCTAATCATTTATAAAACAGGATAACAACACGAAACAAAACATTAGATCACAAATACAACAGAAAACTCATGTTTGCAGTCATTTCAAGTACAAAGATACCAGATTTCATCCTCACAGTTCACTTGTGTCAAAAAGATTGTGGGCTTACCCCTTTCTCATGCAACCCATCGGGTGACAGTAAATTAGAACCTCATTTGCCCTCAGAAAGCAAGATTAGTAACTCATCATCAGTAATCGCCCCCATCTCCATAGCTCGTTCGAGAGCACCCTGCCCACCACCATCTTTGATTGATGCAACCGCCCCTCTGAAACAAGATGGCGACATTTTAACAAGAATTTTAACAACGAAGGTGAAAAGAAATAACGATTAACGACTAATAGATTTTAGCATTACCTTCTAATCATATACTTTGCCAATTTGTTATTTCCAGAGAAGATACAATGGTGAAGTGGGGTCCTACCATGATAATCGGATCTGTTTATATCAGCACCAAACTGTAGCAATAATTCGAGCATCACCTGATAACCTAAGTTACATGCTAAATGCAGTAATGTACAACCCTGAAGACAGCTTTCGGGCTTGCTAGGATCCTTCATCTTTTTACAGGATAATGGATCAGTTTTTTCACCAGATTTAGAACCTTTGGAAGCATCATGTTCATGAAACAAATCGGCACCAGCAACCTCATCGTACGTAGTGTTGATGATGTTTGTATTTGATGTAGCAATTAGGCGGTACACCTCTCGTATGTTGTTAGTTTGCACTGCTTGCCAAATTTTGGTGGCATAAGGAGTACTAATGGTGGTTTCTTGTTGAGAGATAAACCGTTTCTCCACGTACTAGATTAAATAAAACCGAAAAAAAAAAGATTCGCATTTTTGTGTTTCAATTTAGGGATTTTCAAATAGCAAATATTGGAACATAAAGTGGTGAGATGATTAAATAAACATATACCTTTGCAATGATATACTTCTCCCTCTGATGAAATGCATCTGTAGGGCTAGGTTTGTTGACTGCAATAGTATTTGATCCATCCCCACTACATAATTTATCACATACAACTGAAGTTAGTGAGATGATTAAAACATATACCTGGATCAGTAATATCAGATATATGGTGAACTCATGAAAGCATCCCACTTCAAATGATAAAATAGGTGTCACTTATATTAAGAGGTCTGGAATCTTTCTCAATTTTAATAGGTAAGATTGAGATTTGTAACACAATAAACATATAAGAACACAACTGAGGTTAGTGAGATTATTAGAACATTTAACTTGATTGGTAATATTACATATGGATGAACTCATAAAAGCATCCCGCTTTGAATGATAGAATCGAAAGGCGTCACTTATATTTAAGAGATCTGGAATCT
The DNA here is from genome assembly GCA_018326445.1 of Flaveria brownii. Taxonomy (NCBI): domain Eukaryota; kingdom Viridiplantae; phylum Streptophyta; class Magnoliopsida; order Asterales; family Asteraceae; genus Flaveria; species Flaveria brownii. Next base: position 23,258 of record BJCN01344816.1, read on the forward strand.
TTTTATAAGACAGTGCATTTGTTTAAACTTTAAGTTTATACCCACCTATTAATTTGAAGTAGATTTTCCCATATAGAATTGCAGTATGTATTGCCTAAATTCTGGAACAATTCCATTACAGTAGGCTCCCAAACCTTCACATCAAAATTGATTGATCTAACCTGCAAACAGAATCACATTAGAACGGGCCAAAACGCATCGGGTCAAAACAGGTATTACAGTACAGTTCAAAACCAGGTCGGATTGGGCAGATTGCCCATTTAATAAATATATATATAGTTAATGCGTTGATCGGTTACAAAAAAAATACTACCACGTCAATATAGTAAATCAATTTATGAGGTTGTATGCATTGAAAATAAACTTTGGATGACTTTCCAATTCCTATTGGTTCCCCTCTGGCAAAATTTTATAAATTCAACCATCTGAGATAAAACAAACCTAAATTGACCAGTAATAAATCAGTCAAAATAGCAATGTGTTAAGGAAAGACACCTTTGATATGTGAACCCCTAGATTCCGGTGGACTCCGGAGCATCCGATGCACATTAATATGCCTAAATTAAGAGATGCCCAGTCAGGATCAGGTGCACCGCATTCTGCACATAAATCATTTCCAGGAATCTCTTGAAGAATACTAGAAACATCTGCTTGATTAATATCCATACTATCAAATCTAGATCCCATGTTATCAACTTGTGAAACATCAAATTCTTCACCAACTGATTCAAGTGTACTTCCCAAAATACTTCTGTTGAAATGCGTCTGTAGATTTACAGTAGTATGAGAAGACATATTGTGTATATAGCCCCTTTATAAAGTTATAGAAAGAGATGACAATTAAGGTCGATTGGGGTTATGTTTTATCTTTAAGGGTAAAATCAAAACGTCTAGCTAAAAAGAAAACAGGTCAAAATGAGTTGAAAGTAGTCAAAATATAATATATCTTTTTATTTAGAAAAAACTGATAATTATCCTAAATATATAATTTCTGTAATTATCTTTAACACAGCAATGTTTTGAATTCAACTTAAAAGTTGGGAATCTATCTAGGCCAACCCAACCCGAGCCTTTTAAACACCACAAATAAAACATTTGACCAAAGCTTGTTCGTGAAATTACCCACCAGCCCATTTTGCCACCTTTAGTAAAGAATTAATGAAATATCAAAGGTTCTTACCTGCTTCAAGTGCGAGTTTAAGAGAGAGGCAATCACTCCTGTGATTTTGTTCATCCAGTCAATTCTTTCACCCTCATTTTCAGCCTGCCAAACCATATACACAAAATGTTGCATTAATTAGCAAACTTTTACATAATTAGAGACTAACAATATGACGAGAAAAGCTTTTGCACCAACAGGGTGTGTTTTGATAATTGGATGTGAGCTTTGAAAGTAGTTATATAATATTCCATAATGACAGACAGAATAATTTGTAAAAAATGGGCCTGATGTGCTTTTTGGTTGCAACAATCAGATAATGAGAAGTTCGAGTTATTGGCAAAACTCACCTGCAATGTGTAAGTTTTCATGGGTGAAATAATCCTGAAACACAAACGCAACTCTGAATCTTCAGCATCAGCTTTAATTGTTGAAGTACGAAGATCAACAGTATGACATTCTAAGTTTTCATCGTCATTTGATACTGCCCTGTTATGCCTTGATCTAAACCTCCCAAACATACGACTATGTTGTTCAGTTAAAGTAAGTGAATTCATTGATTGTGTACCCTGAACCAATTTTAATCAGGAAGAAAACAAAATGAATGCTGTCATAAGAAAAATGAGATATATCAAAGTGCACTTTAAACATACCACAGGTTTGTTAGGCAACACTCTGTGATAATATAAGTTCCCGCGGCTATCCAGTACAAAAAACCGCCTTTTCCAATCTGCTCTTAAACTTGAAGACCGTTTTAGAAGATAACCTTGTTTGATGGTTTGTACCTGGAAAAAACATGAACACATTGGGGGAGTTTAGATGTACATTTTGATTATGTGATAATCAAGACAACCAGGTACTCAGATGTAACAAAACTGTCTTGTATGAAAGTGTTTGGATTTGCTTCTGAAATTCTAATTATAAGAGAATTAATTCTTCAAATATTGAGCAAATGTATAAGATACTAAGAGATATAGCAAAAAGGGCATGTGATTGATGATTAGAAGCAGAATTGTTCACCCAAACAAAATCGCTGAAACAATCAGTTTCAGAACACAATTCCAAACAACACTATTATTAACTAGTAGAATTTATGTAATGCATTAACAGCTGTAGGAAATTAAAATTGCAGCTTTTCAGGAATCAAAACAAGATATATTGAAAATGTATAAATATTAGAAGAAATATTTGCTTACTGTTCCTTTTGTAGTGGATTGCATTATTGCGTCTATATGTTTATCAGAACTCATTGCAACACCATTAACACTAACATGTCCCAAACTATTAGGCACTGCTTCTTTCATTTCTGCTTCTGTCCTGAATTCTTGAATTCTCTTTGCAAGTCTATCTTGTTCAATACTTGCCTGTTCTTTAGATTGTTGGGCATATGTCAAAACCTGATATCAACCAAAATGCTTATTTAAAAAACAAACATTAAGATAAATAAAAAATAACTTCAAAACTTTATAATAAGAATATGGTGAAAGAATAACCTGATGAATGAAAGGCTCCATCTGACTCAACAATTCATAGCCCTGGAAAGTCAAAATAGTGTGGTTGGTTCGGCTCACATAATATACAAGATAAAAAAAATCAAAACTCTACAAGAATAATACAAACCAATTTAAAATATCTCAAATGAGCATCCATTATTGCACTTAGAGATTCTAAAAACGTATACTTCTTTTTCGCTTCAACATTCATGAGAGAATTTACCTGCATTCCTTGAAAAACACCAAGGAGAAGATCTTAACCTTAAACTATGTTTAATATTAGGCAAAGAATATATCTAGAAGGGAATAGGCATTAATTAGACATACTAGATTGAATCTGCTCCTTTCAAACGCAGATTTTGCGTTTAGTTGTTCCTACAAAAGAAGAGTACAAATAAGCTGCAATACATGTATATTATACAGCAAAATGCACAACATGAAATACTAATTACTATACCTCCTCCAATTCAGCAACAACCTCATCCCGTGTACTCTTTTTTAAAGATGCAACCTTTTCACGAGCCTGCAATCATAAAAACTAATCAGCTTTTCTGAGTATTAGCACATAACTGATAGGCTCAATGAGAAATTGAAGATCAAAGGGAAACAAAATAAAAAGAATCCAAAGTGGATAAACCTGATCATATGCATGTGAAGCTTTATCCAATTGTTTGCGTGCGTCCTGAACAAAACGAAACGGAATATATAACTACTCGAATATGGAGAAATAGAATTATAAATGTACCAGGGTAATGAAAAAGGGATTATAACAAGATTATTATCATCTAATGCAATAATAAAACTAGCTCTTCGTGATGAAAAATAAGCTTTCGTGTGTGCAATGATTCTACTAAATACCAAGAAATAACTTTACCAGACATACAATAAAAATTAACAAAAAGATGCAACGGTGAATTAAGTAAGAAAAATTGAACACCTAATAAGAAATGATATTAGCTATTAATTTTCATAGCAAATGAAGAAAAACATAAAAAAAGAATTGGTTAAGAAAAATCACCTTTGTGGCTTGAAGATCCTCGGACAAAAACAGAGTCAAACGATCAACAAGCAAATGTTCAACCTGTGAATGCAATATATTAATATGAAGTTGCTTCTTAAATTCAAGAAGTTAAGGGTTAGTCCTTAATGTTCTTTTTAAAGTGGGCATGGTTACAACGTTTATACAAAGAAAGTTGAACCAACAATGGACAACAAATTTCAACGGTTTCAAGTTTTTACAATTTGTGTTTGCTTGACAAAATTTATTGCAAGAGATGATGCAGAATATCACTCTGGCATGTCTATATGGTATTAAGTATTTAACAATTTTCCAAGCTCAATGTAAGAACTTACATGAGATGTATTATATGAGTAAACAATAATAGATCTTTTTATTTTGTTTATTCCCCATGAATAATTAGATTTAAAGCAATTCATTCACTTACCTGAGAACGAAGAAGCTCCTTAAACGTCTCAATCTCACGAAACGCACTAACAAACTTCGACATTATTGGACCTTAACAAATACAAAGAAAAATGGTGTAACTTCTCATTTAAATGTGTTAGCTCGGGCGGTAACAAATAGTTTATTGAGTGTAATGGTGTGTTTTGGAAGTGATTATGTCATATTGGATAATCAGATAATCAGTGGTTGTAAAAGGATAGTTGAAGATGGTGTTTGGATGTGCTTTTGATGTCTGAAGTTTGTAAGGAACAGATAAAAAGTGCTGTTCTGTGACATGGCAGTAAAAGTCCACCAAATTAGGTTTAAATTAGTGGTAGTTGTGTCTCATTGGATCCTTACATAATCAGTTTTGTTGAAGCCAACATGAACTGATTATTTGACCATCAAATAGTCCTATTAGAAAATCGCTTTTGGTATTTTAACAGCCATTTATTTGATAAGTAACCACTTAAAGCAAGGCGGGTTACCATTAACTAACCTCCAATAGATACACTGACAGGGTCATCTTGGCCACCACCAAATGCCTCTAATGCATCTGCAAATAAAAGATCCACATTGCATGCTTCTCCAAGCCCGTCCCTGAGGTGAATATTATAAACTTTTACCCATGGATCTACCTGTTATGTTCTGCATTCAACCCTAAACTTCATCGATAATTCAAATCAATAATTGGCTCGTAACTTACATGTATTTTTTGCTCCCTTTGTGTAGTTTCTGACAACGCATTTTTAGCTCATCCGTTGTCTGCTCAAGATAACGCACCTGTCCAAATATAGCACTTTTTAAAACAACAAACCGTGCATCTAGTTTAATCTTCATTCATTTATGATTAGACCTGGAACTCAACAGAAACGCCTAGATACATAAACTCATCCCATCACTGGTATAATACTTTGTTGAGTATGATGCCTTGTTTATGATGAGAGATACTGGACAAAGTATAACAGCTGAGGGGTATTCACTAATCAGTTCCTAAATGGTAATGCACGAGGTTTAAAACTTAAAAGTACTCAGTCAATCATTTCAGATCATTTCAGATTTGGAAAACTTCGTCATGTACGATTTCAATCAGAACCGTATCTTTACAAAATCTTTAAAACATAGTCTTTACTCTTTCCGAGTAACGTTCAATCTAGATTCCCCCAAATCACCATCACTAGTGACCAAACTCAACTCCATAAACAATTGCTACATCTGCTAGGCAAAACTAGAACCCTAACTGCACACACAGATTAGGTGCAGGTAGATTACGATCGAATCAACCTCACAACTTAAAGTAGCATTACAATAAGCACAAAACGAGAAGAACAAATGGCACCTGCTTCTGGAACATGGGGGAATCATCGAGCTTGATGAAGGCAGTCATGGAGTTGTCTAATTCAGTGCGATAAGGAAGAAGAAACCTCGATAAATCTGGGAAATCGGAGTATTGGATTCCTTTGTGTTCTGGAGAAATCGGGTCAGATCGCTGGAAGGTCATGTTAGTTTTACTGGTGATTGATGATTTATATGTGTGTGATAATGGTGATGACGACGGTGGTGATGGTGATTGTGCAAGCAAAAGGTTAAATTGTGTGAGGTTTTTTTCAGTCTTCAGTCGGATGAACAGTGAGGTGAAAACTACAGAGGGTTGAAAGAGTAGCATGTAAGTATTTTTTTACCCTGGTTTCTTTAAATAAAAAAAAACATGTAATTTTACTCAAAAAAAAAAAAGATAAGATTACATCAATCCTTGAAATTGTATGTTTTTTGGACAACAAGTTTTCAATGTATAACTATAATGGTCAAGTTTAGATGGGATGTATGTAAAAAGGTGGTTACGTTTTTATTTTAGTTTTGTGTTATTAATTTAAACATGGATAATTCTAGAACAAAAGCAAAAACATATCATACCCCTGATCTCTTTGGATTGATAGATTGTTGTGTATTATTTTGTCATATGAAAAAATTGAAAGATAGTATTATGAAAAAATTGAAAGATGGTATTACACATGAAAGTTTATGTTATGATTACTTAATCTTGTATCATCATGTCATGTTTATCGATAAGGCACTCGAATTACTAAAAGTATCATGAGTATGTTATGTGAGTTAACTGTGTACTGCACGTGACAATGTCATTTGGTCGTTTGGGTGCATAAATGGATGAAAGAATATGAATGAAAACTAACATTTACACATCGATAACATAAAAAGTTTCCGACCCATTAAAACTCGAATGATAATCAAATTAGAAAACTTTGGATTTTTGTCATGTTTAAGTTACCATTTTGGTCGTTCCTTGGAATATTAGTGTTAGTGCAAAATATATGAAATTTGGTTTTTTAGCATGCATTCATATTCGCGGTTCATATTTTTAAGAACGTCATTTCATATGTCTAGTTTCGAGCTTTGAATAAATGGAGACGGGACATGTGTCGTTCAAAGTGACTTTTCATCACGAAAGGCTCACTTATAGCTTCGCTAATTCTTATTCCTGTAGTAGCATATGTGTTTGGTCCCACTTGACATGTCTTGTTTTGATATTTGAATAGGTGGAGATAAGACTTCATTCTTCACAATTAATTTTCACTATAAAAGACTCACATGTTGTCTTATTATGGGATCAAAACTATCATCTGATCTTAACACGTGCAATATAATAAATCTTAGCCAATTACAGCAAGATATAATTTTTTAAAAGTTAATTTTATTAAAATAATTCATTTTACAGTTCAATTAAAATTTCCAGATCACTACGTGGCACTTGCATGAACATGGAGCACCAAGTATGCGCCTGCGTGCACCCTTATTTTTTTATGTTTTACTAGATTAGAATCCATCTATTACATGGATGGAATAAATTTAGCTTTTTAAAATTATTATATTTATAATAGATGTTATCAACCATTAAAGTTAAGAAATAATAAATATTTAAAAATTATAAATGACACATAATTAAGATTAAGATTTAAAATTATATTTTAATATATGATAGAATTTAGATATTATAATTTAGTAAATCTTAATAAAATATTTGCATAAAAAACTTACATTCTAAATATATAATTGTTTAGCTTATTTACTTAAAATCCTTATCAATTAATATCTTAAAAATTACTTACGAGTAATTAAATCATTCAAACAAAATCATATAAATGATTTTAGAATTTATATTGGAAATTTTTAGGTTGTTTGACTATATTAAGAAATAAAAAATATTATTAATCTAATATGAAAGAAAGAAATACACGAAAGAAAAATAGAAATTCAAATAAGTAAAGGAGAATATGATTGTAATAAGTGTTGAAATTATTTAATTAAAATGTGTATATACGTTTAGTTGAAAAATTCAACACGAGAATGCATAATATTGTATCATGCGTCCTCAAAAATCTTAGTTTATTAGAAT
>BJCN01344825.1:0-11327 GCA_018326445.1 Flaveria brownii
CCAATAAGGTTTGGGTTTCCAAATGTAACTAATCATTTTCTGTGTGCAAGAATAGCTCAAGACAAACAAAAATGTCTAGATCATTGATAGTGGCAGCTCCAGGCACATGATAGGCACTAGGTGACTACTCCAGAACTTTGAAAGGATTGATGGAGGACCAGTTGCTTTTGGAGGAGATGAAGGAGGTTATATTTCTGGAAGGGGCAAGGTCATAAATGGTAAGCTCAGCATTGAGAAGGTAAACTTTGCCAAGGAGCTTGGGTACAATCTTCTGAGTGTATCCTAATTTTATGATCAGAGTCATAACATGCTCTTTACTGAGCATGAGTGCATTGTTCTCAAGCCTGGGGTGATTGTTCCTCATGAGCATATTCTGCTTAGAGCCCCCAGAAAAGGAACATGTATAAGATGGATTTGCAAGAAACATCTCCCTCGGGAGAAGTTTCATGCTTTCCATCTAAAGCCAATAGTAATGAGTCTTTTCTTTGGCATAAAAGAATGTGCCATGTAAACTTTAAGAACATGAATAAGCTGATTAGGAATGATTTGGTAACTGGAATGCCAAAGAAAGAGTTTACAAGTGATGACCATTATGTTGCATACCTGAAAGGGAAGCAACATAAGGTATCTCACAAGCCAAAGGAAAGAAACTCTATCACTACACCCCTACACTTATTACATATGGATCTCTTTGGCCCCACCAGCGTAATGAGTCAAGGAAGGACCTCTTACTGTTCGGTGATCATAGATGACTTTACAAGATTAATATGACTCTTCTTTCTTAGAACTAAGGATGAGACCCCTGAGACTCTGGTGAATTTCATCTTAAAAATTGAGAATCAATGTGATCACAAGGTCAAAACAATAAGATGTGATCAAGGAACTGAATTTAAGAACCAAATCCTTGATACAATTTATGAAGAAAAGGGTATTACAAGACAATACAGTGCTCCCAGGACTCCTCAGCAAAATGGTGTTGCTGAGAGGAGAAATAGGACACTGATTGAAGCTGCTTGAACCATGTTGTCTGACTCTAAACTGTCCATCACCTTCTGGGCAGAGGCAGTCAACACTGCCTGCTATGTGCAAAATAGAGTTTTAGTAGTTGAGACTCATGGTAAGACTCCTTATGAACTTTGGCACAAGAGAAAACCTTTCATTGGTTTTCTCAGGTCATTTGGATGTCCATGCAGCATCTTGAATACCAAAGATCAAATTGCCAAGTTTGCTGAGAAATCAGATGATGGACACTTTATTGGATACTCTTCTCAAGCTAAAGCTTATAGAGTATACAATCTCAGAACTAGAGTAGTTGAGGAGTCAGCCAATGTGACTTTCAATGAGCACACTCCTAGTGTGAAAGGTTTTGGTCCGGATTGGCTATTTGATCTTGATTTAGTTACCAACTGTTTTAACAAATCTTATGAGAATGTTTCAGGATCTATAGACATTTTACCTCCAGGTGATCCTGATCCAAGATTTGAGCTAAGAAGACCTTCAAGTTACACATCTTCAGCTCCAGTTGTAACTACTTCAACAAATGAAGTTTCTATCAGCACAACAATGACAAATTCAGCTGATACATCTGAGATGCCTTTAAGTTCCAGCTCAGAAGCTCAACAGACAAACAAAGAAACTTCAAATGTAGAAGAAAATGATGGTGGTGGTGATAGTGATTAAGAATTTCTTGATGCTGATAACCACTCCACATGTGAACATATCAATGATGTCATACACTCATTGGATCAAAGTTTCTCTTGATAAGTATGTTGATGTGGTGGAAGAAGCATCTATGCCAGATCTAAATTTCTCTAATTTAGATCTCTCTCAGTAACTTGCTATGATCCCCCAGCTAAGGATCCACAAGTCTCATCCTACCACAAACATCATTGGAGATGTTGAACAGGGGTAAGAACAAGAGGACAAACCCATGAAGCAAATGTTTGTCTTTACTCTTGTTTCTTGTCCCAGATAGAGCCTAAGAAAGTTTATGAGGCTCTGAAGGATGGAAGTTGGATTGAAGCCATGCAAGAGGAGCTGCTTCAATTCAAAAGACAGAAGGTTTGGAACCTATGTCCTCTTCCTTATGGGAAGACAACTATAGGAACCAAATTGGTATTTAGGAATAAGAAAGATGATAGAGGTTTTGTCATAAAAACAAAGCTAGACTAGTTGTTCAAGGATACACATAAGAGACTACACTGGTGTTTTTGCTCCTGTAGCAAGACTAGAAGCTGTTAGGATATTCTTGGCATTTGTTGCATCCAAGAACTTCAAGGTCTATCAACTTGATGTCAAGTGTGCTTTTCTGTATGGGGTGATTGATGAAGAGGTGTATGTCAAACCACCACCTGGTTTTACAGATCCTGATCATCTTGATTATGTTTGCAAGCTTGATAAGGCTCTGTATGGGCTATACCAAGCACCAAGAAAGTGGTATGAGACTCTATCTCAGTATCTCTACAAGCATGGTTATAGAAGGGGTACTATAGATGGATCTCTCTTCATCAAAGGACAGGGAAATAACTTAATGCTAGTTTAAGTGTATGTAGATGACATCATTTTTGGTTCAATTAATCCAAGGCTCTGCAAAGACTTTGAGAAGCTGATGAAGGACAGATTTGAAATGAGTACCATAGGGGAACTCAATTTGTTTCTAGGAATTCAAGTGAAGCAAGTTGAAGATGGATCTTCATAAGTCAGTCAAAGTATGTTCAGGACATACTCAAAAGATTCAACATGACTGATTGTATGATTGCTAAGACACCCATAGCAAGAAACCACTCCCTTGGGCCTGATCTTGAGGGGGAGTGTGTGGATGAACACCTCTATAGGGCTATGATTGGGTCTTTTATGTATCTTACAGTTAACGGGCCTGATATCATGTTTGCCACATGTATTTGTGCAAGATATCAAGCCAACCCCAAGATGTCTCACCTTATCACTATCAAGAGAATTCTAAGATACCTCAAAGGTGCCTCAATACTTGGTCTTTGGTATCCCAAGAATTCTGACTTCAATCTGTATGCATATACATATAGTGATTATGGTGGTTGCAATATGACTGCAAAGTCTTCGTCTGGGGGATGTTAGTTTCTTGGTGGAAGGGTTGTCTCATGGCAATGCAAGAAACAATCCTGTGTCTCTGCATCAACTGCTGAAGCTGGATACATTGTTGCTGCAAGCTGCTATGCTTAAGTGCTTTGGATTCAAAATCAGATGCTTGACTATGTTTTAAAATTCAAGGAGACTCCCATTCACATAGACAACAACAGTGCTATCTCCATCACAGAGAATCTTGTGCAGCACTTAAGGACAAAACACATAAATATCAGGTATCATTTAATTAGAGATAACTTTGAAAAGGGATTAATTAAACTAGTTATAGTTAACACAAATGAACAATATGCTGATCTATTTACAAAAGCCTTTGACGAACAGAGATTTAACTATCTTATATCAGCTATCGGGATGATTAACTTTGAGTAACTTTTTCTTAAAACTAATTCATTTTATTTCTTAAAATCTGTGTTTCCTAAGTTGTCTAGTTTATCACCCTCATAAGCTCATGTTTTCTATGGATAAAAACTTTTTGAAGAGTTTTCATAGTTTTCTTACATGTTTCCTAGATATGTTCAATACATTCTTAACTGTAAACTGGGCTCACAGTTGAGGGAAACAGGTAATATTCTTAAATTGGGACAGATGAAGCCCAACATCCTTAAAATTTTAAAGAAGCCAACTGTTGGCTTCTCAGGGGTAGATACAGCCCTTGTCCCAAAAATGTTAGAGTTCATTGCTCAAGGTGACAACCTAGCAACACAAGCTAGTGTTGAACCCACACCTTCTACATCACAACCACCAAAACAACCACAAATCACCCTCACCTACCAAAGAAAACACAAACGAACCCCTACTCAGGTTATTGAGTCTGTGCAGGCCCCCATATACTTACCTATACAGGAGGAAGTGGATACTGGAGCTCCCACTTCCCCTGAGGAGCAAACCACTCCCATTACTTCAAAGATCAGTGCTGAGATTCCTCATGCTTAGCCCGATGAGTTCACAAGCCCAACTGCCTTAAGCCTTCACCCTGAGTCTCAACACTCAAGTGAACAATCTTCACGGGACAGCTACCATCCTTAGCGTTTAGACTTAAACCAACCCATTCCCAATCTTGACTTCTATACTTATGAAGACTTAGGGGTCAGTGAGTACCATGAGTCTCCCTACTACTCCACTCCTCCAAGAGAGATGAGTGCTCCTAAGTCACCTAGGTCTAGCCCACATCAGTCACCTATCACTGAGGTGGATACTTCTAAACCTGTTCAGGATATCCATATCGAAGAGGCTCTCACTTCCGCAAGTGATTACATCATTCAGACCTCAACCATGGCAACTCAGCTCATTGACACTTCAATTGAAGCTGTCACTGAGCAGAGGAAATCCAACAGCCAAGAACACCATGCTGGTGATGAGGAAGAAGATCTTGGTCCAATTCTCTCATCCCCCAATGATTCTTCTAATGAAGATGAGGGGAATCTGAGACTAAAGTTGCAAAAACTGACAAAAACATGCACTTATCTAGTCTCCAAGTTTAGTCGTCTTGAATCTCAAGTGACTACCTTGCAACACAGGGTCAATGATAAGCAACTTGAGATATATCATCTTAAGGAAAAACTAGCTGGGAGACCTTTAAGAGGAGCTCAACCAGGAACACAAGAACCTGTGAATGTGATTGACCTAACTTCTAGCTCACCAATGCAAGAGGGTGATGCTACCGAAAAGGGGGAGGAAGTCATTACAGTCACAGAACCTGGAAGTTCTTCAGGGAGTATGGACACTGAGGACTCACCATCCTCACTTGCGATTGTGCATACTCAGCAACTTTCTCAAGTTCACATTGATGTGGACAATATAGACTCAGTCATTAGGAGTCTCTTTGAGAAAGTCATTCCAAGATCTATATCATCCCCACCAACTTCAAGCCATATTTTTGGGTGGAGGTATGATGCTGATAGAAGAACTCCTATTCTTCAAAAAGTTCAAGACAGGAACACTGCAGAGTTTAGCCTTAGAAGAAGACTAAGGCAATCAGGAAATATCATCGGTCAACTGGATATTGAGGCAGACCCTAAGATTAGCTTCAAAGGGAATACCTTAACTGAAGGCCCAGTGGTAGAACCTGAGAGCCTTGTCTCACCATCAACTACTGCAGAGGTTCAATCCCTTGATGAGACACCTGCTGGTGAAGGTGCATCTCAACCTCTCTCTGGCCAGAGCTTGGAAGCTACACCAACAAAGAAGGCCAAAGCACTCTCCACCCCGAGTCACAAAGGTCTGTGAGTGGCAAAGGGAAAAGAAAATTAACTTCTGAGGAGATTGAGAAGGAGGAGAGAGAGAGGAAAAGGAAGCTAACGGGGGAAAGTTCCTCAACTAGGTCTGCAAGACTCATGGAAAGTGCTATCAGGGCTGCCCCCAGACCAAATACTCAGGATGATGAGTTAGGGCAGTCAGGATCAACTACTTGCAGACCAGGAACTATGACATAGATAACATCATTTCCCTCCCCTTAGATGAGTTAAATGAACTGGCTGACATGGAACTGTCAAAATAGAGAAAATAGGATGAGGATGCAGAGCTACTTCTTAAAATCAAAGAAGAAAGAAGACAAAAGAGACTCTACAAGCATGTGCCTACTCTCTCACCAGTTCAAGAAACTCAAGAACAAGAGGATATGGTACCACAAGAACCTCAGGTAGACAAAGAGAAGGATAGAATCAACATGATAAACTACCTGAGTGCCACATGCCTCTATCAGGTTGATACACTTCTTCCCTTACCCTTTGACTACATTGAGTTTGAGTACCTAAAACGACTTGAACTTGATGTAGCCGAAGAAAGAAAGATCACCAAAACAAAGTTAAAGGAAGAGGCTGTAAAGTCAAGAGCCATCATCCATAAAAACTTGAAGAAGTCTGCTGATAGGCAGAAGATGATGAGCTTCTTGAAGCTGTACAGATTATCCGGAAGGAGACTTGGTCCCATGTCTCTGCCCACCATAGATGAGCACATCAGGGTAATCAAGCAAAAGATTAAAAGAGGTTAACTTGTTGACTTACACTCCCCACCAAGTCATGTCCCTCAGGAAGTGGAGATTAAGATTGAAACGTTTAAGACAACACAACCTGAATCTCCTGCTGAACCTCAGTTAGCTTCCTCTTCTGGTCCATAGCAGGGATCTGTCCCCTCTTAATCTGAACCTGTGAGAGGGGAAGACCCAACCGAGAAAGACAAAGAAGATCAATCAGGTGCTGTAGGCTAGTCTTCTCAGTTAAAAAGTTCAAAGAGGAGAAGAAGGATGGTTTCCAAACCAAATTCAAAGAAAAAGAAGAAGGAAACATCCAACTCCAAACCTCAGGATGAGTCAGAACATCCTGAGGATGTGGAACAAGAGGATGCTCCACCAACTCCAATTCAAGCAGCTCCTCTAGCATGAAAAAGACCCGTCTTGTCTCGGACATACGCTACAAATCCAGAAATATGGCATATCATAAGAGATCAAGGTGTTGAACATATCTACACATTGCAGGATATGTTCAATCTACCTCTATATGATCTATTTGACATGAGAAGATATATGAGAGTCTGAGTGATCCTGATCATCTTATGAAGAAAGGGATGGTCATTATCATAATGAGGACTATCAACATCTAAAGTCTTCAAGTGTTTTGGTAGCATCAATCTAGGGGGAGTTTGTAAGGTTATTTGTAAGGCTGATGCAACCCAAACACCCAAAGTCTCTCCTGCATGCATGCGCAAGTGTAATGAAGTGAAATGCTTTGGAAGTTTCATACTGCCTTAGAAATTACTCTAAGTGTGAAATCTTCAAAAGCCAAGACCAATATCTTTCGAAGCTAAAAGATGAAGTCTTCCGAAGCTTTAAAGACAAAGTCTTCCGAAGCCAACTATTGTAGACAGATTTCTTCCGAAGACTTTTTAATTACATGCTTTATCTTATGTACCTTTTACCTAAACCTGAACCACTTTTCGCTGCAACTCTGATAAGACACCAACTTTACATGAGTTGGTGAAAAGGTCCATGCTTTTGGTAAACTGTATAATGAGGTCTTGAGTCTGTAACTTTCCATTTTATATACTTTATAGTTTTTGTAATATATTAGGATATGAGCTATGGCATGTCATAGTCACTAGTCAAAAGGCAATCTGCCTTTTGACTCTATATTGATTTTGTTGTCTAGATCATGTATCTAGCTGGCCTTCAAAGTATGGCCGGTTGTAGGTTGTAGTATAAGTATTTCTGGTCCTTGTAACTTATCAGAGAACTTTTGTAAACCATTTGTAAGGAACTAGAGGGGAATATACATCAACCTTGAAAACCAATTACTCGTGTTTGTTCTTGTTCTGTCTCATATACACTTGTGTTTCTTAGTTATCAAAACTGATTTTCTCCAGTTCCCCATTTGAATTGTTAAGTGTTGTTGCACACTCTCCTCTTTGTGTTATTGTGTTGTAAGTGCATAACCCTTCACCCGGTCCTGCATGTGGTCTACATAATCACATGGCTAAAGATTGTTACTACAATCCTGCAAGCACATATTATGGAAGAAGGAAGATGTCAAGGAAGGTTTCACATTTGGACCTTATCACTTGGTTCAAATGTTGAGAAAAGGAAAACTTACTTCTGAAGCCAAATTATTTTCAGAAGAAAATTATTCTTCCGAAGGAAAAACAGCTTTGGAAGTAAAGACAAAGAAAATTTCAAAGAACAAAAGAATTCCTTTGAAACCTTCCGAAGAGAAGACTGCTTCGGAAGAATAGGTTTTGAAAGCTTCTTCTGAAAAGAAAGAAGCTTTGGAAGAAAGCTCTGCTTCTCAAGCTTCATCAAGCTTATCTTTGCTGGTTAACCAAAGGATAGAATGGAAGATCAAAGAGATGCCACAACCCCAACCTCTTCTTCCAAAACCATAATTGAACCTCCATGTCTACATTTTGGTTCAATTCTATCATCCACATTGGAAGAACCCATGACCAACAAGGCTTGGGTCTCCAATAGGAACTAACTTTTTCACCTTATGTGCAGGGACATCCACTTGCAAAAATGGAAATATATGGATTGTGGACAGTAGTTGCTCAAGGCACATGACAAGAAACAGATCCCTATTTTAATAATTTCAACATTTTGATAGAGGACCTATTCAGTTTGGAGGTGAAACTGGACAATACATTTCTGACAGGGGAAGTGTATCCAATGGTAAGTTAAAAACTGATAAGGTAAACTTTGTCAAATAGCTTGAAGACAACTTGTTAAATGTTTCTCAATTCTGTGACCAAAAGCACCACATGCTTTTCATAGAACATGAGTGCATTATCCTCAAACCTAGGATGACAATTCCTCAGGAGTTGGTGCTTCTTAGATCTCCCAGGAAAGGGGATATGTATAAGCTTGATAAGAAAAGTGCTTCCCCACTGGGTGAAGTATCATTCTTTCTTTCCAAAGCAAATAGTGATGAGTCTACTCTATGGCATAAGAGAATATGCCATGTTAATTTTAAGACCATGAACATGCTGGTAAAAAAACTTAGTACATGGTGCGCCTAAAAAGGAATTTATTTGCAAGGATAATTATGTTGTTTGCCTGAAAGGAAAACAACACAAGGTTCCTCATAAATCCAAAGAAGTGAACTCTATCACCACTCCATTACACTTGTTACACATGGATCTCTTTAGTCCTACAAGTATAATGAGCATTGGAAGGAAATTATACTGCCTTATGATTGTTGATGACTTTACTAGATATACATGGGTTTTCTGTTTAAGAACTAAGGATGAAACTGGTGAAATTTTAAAATATTTTATTCTTAAAATTGAAAACCAGATAGATCATAAGGTAAAAATCTTAAGAAGTGACCAAGGGATTGAGTTCAAGAATCAAGTTCATGACTTATTTTGTAACTCTAAGGGGATCACCAGACAATATAGTCCTCCCAGAACTCCTTAACAAAATGGTGTTGCTGAGAGGAGAAATAGGACACTTATTGAGGCTGCTAGGACTATGTTGGCTGATTCAAAGCTGCCTCTAACATTAAGGGCAGAGGCAGTCAGCACTACATGCTATGTGCAGAACAAAGTTCTTATAGTTAAGGTCCATGGAAAAACCCCTTATGAGCTATAGAACAAGAGACCACCATTCATTTGTTTTCTTAGGTCCTTTAGTAGCAGGTGTACCATACTTCACACAAAGGACAATTTATCAAAATTTGATGAAAAGTCGAATGATGCTATCTTTGTTGGATATTCTTCAAGCTCCAAAGCTTATAGAGTATACAACATTAAGAATCAACAATTTGAGGAATCATATACTATTGTTGTTAATGAGCAAACTCCTTGTGTTAAGGGGAATGGCCCTAAATATATCTTCAACTTAAAATTGTTTCCTAACTATTCTAAATCTTCTTGTGAGATTGTTTTAGCTAGAACAAGTGGACAAATAGACTCCTATGAAGATCAAATGTTTGAGTTCCCAAGGCCTCTTCCAAAATCTCCAAGAAGACATGAAGATCAAGCTCCCATAGCTGGTAATCCGAAGAGTCTCACCATCTCTAGAACCAATGGAGCATTAATAAGTTGTCAGCCAAATAAGCCCCAATCTTCACCTAACAGACAACTTTAGTAATCAACACCACGCTAATGAAGACAGTGACATGGAGGAACAGGAAACTATTGATCCTGCTTCACATAAACTCATAACTAATGCTATAACACATTAATTGAATCAGTCCTCATTGAATTAATGTGAGACAACAGCTGGTGGTGGTGTTCATAATCCTAAGCAAAACATCTCTAACTTTGATCTATCTATACAACTAGATGTGATTCCTAGGCTCAGGATCTATAACACCCACCCAGCTGAGAACATCATTGGGGATGTCTTAGAGGGAGTAAAGATAAGGAGTCAAACCCATCAAGGGAATGTCTGCTTGTATTCATGCTTCCTCTCTCAAATTAAGCCCAAGAAAGTGGAAGAAGCCTTAAAGGACAATAATTGAGTTGAAGCAATGCAAGAGGAATTGCATCAATTCAAAAGGCAGAAGTTGTGGAACTTATGTCCACTACCAAAAGGCCAAGTCCCTATAGGCACAAAATAGGTGTACAGGAACAAGAAGGATGATAGTGTTTTGATCATCAAGAACAAGGCCAGACTTGTTGTTTAAGGGTACACATAAGAGGAAGGAATTGAGTACACAAATGTCTTTGCACCTGTTGCAAGACTTGATGCTGTTAGGATCTTCCTTGCTTTTGCAGCATCCAAGAACTTCACTATCTACCAACTTGATGTGAAATGTGCATTCTTGTATGGGGATATCGACAGAGAAGTCTATGTGTGCCAACCACCTAGATTTGAAGATCCACATCATCCCAACTATGTGTGCAAATTGGACAAGGCACTCTATGGCCTACACCAGCACCTAGGCTGTGGTATGAGACTGTCTTCAATTCCTATTGAAGAATGGCTATACCAGAGGCACCATAGACAAGACATTGTTCATAAAGAGATCTGGAAAAGGACATGTTGCTCGTAGAATTCTATATGGATGAAATCATATTTGGTTCTTCAAATGACCAAATGTGTAAGGACTTTGAGAGCACCATGAGGAAGAAGTTTAAGATGAGTTCTATGGGCAAGATGGACTTCTTCCTTAGAGTTCAAGTGAAGCAGATGAAAGAATGGTTTTTCATCAGTCAATCTAAGTATGTTAAGGACATCTTAGATAGATCTGAAATGAAGGATTGTAAGCCAGCCAAGACTCCTATAGCCAGGAACCATAATCTTTATCCTAACTCTAGGGGAGGATACTGATCAGCATCAGTACAAGGAAATTATTGGGTCTCTAATGTATCTAACTGCAAGCAGCCCTGATATCATGTTTGCAACTTGCATCTGTGCAAGATATCACGGTACTCCTAAGGTGTCTCGCCTGGTTGCTATCAAAAGGATTCTTAAATACCTCAAGGGAGCTCCTAAACTAGGACTCTTGTATCTTAAGAACAAGGACTTCAAACTCTATAGTTATATTGATAGTGACTATGGTGGCTGCAACATCAACAAGAAATCAACATCAGGAGGATGTCAATTTCTTGGTAGAAGGATCATTTCATGGCAATGCAAAAAACAATCCTATGTCTTTACATCAACTGCTGAAGCTGAATACATTGCTGCTGCCAGCTGCTGTGCACAACTGCCATGGATTCAGAATCAGATGATAGACTACGGATTCAACTTCATGGAAACTCCTATCCACATA
>BJCN01344844.1:4562-15653 GCA_018326445.1 Flaveria brownii
AATAATTAATATATAAATAATATTAAAATTAATAAGAATCAGGAAAAAAGATCTAAGCGGTTCGAAATGTGATATCTAAAGTACTAAATTATTAGTGACACATAGATTATAGTACGTATTTTATGCTAAGTCATCAAATGACTTTAGTTTTTACCATTTTACTTAAGCTCAAGCACAAAACTAAAAAAAGAGATTTTAACATGTAATTAAACATGTTAGGAGTGGAATTCAAGAGCTCATAGGTTCCACTTGAATTATTGTTAGGAGTAATACAATATATGTAAATATTATGGGAGGGTGGGCACTCATACTTATGTATGATAATTTAAGTAATACACATAAGTTTTTAAACTTTTATATTGCTCTCATAATTTCTAAGTCAAATTAGATTTTTTATTGGACAATCTCTTTTGCTATTGTTATTGCTTTTGTTATTGAGTCGGGGGGTCTCTTTGAAAGCGGTCTCTCTATCCGCCAAGATAGATGAAACACTCGTCATCAACTATCCCTCCCGGACACTACTCTTGAGTGGGATATACTGGGTATGTTTGTTTGTTTATTGGACAATCTCTCTATATGTGTACACTATATTGCCTTTAACATGATTATTTTTAGGTATTGATCCATGTAACCGTAGCAAATCATTGTAGTATCACAAGTAAAAGTGTATATTGGTATAACTGTATAAATGTAACTGAATAGCCCAATTGAGTTGGGCTAAAAGATAGAGTTTTAATGGGCCATGAGGGTGCCTCCTATATTTTTGTTTTATCAATTGTTCAAGATTGGGCTTTTATACTTCATACGCTAGGGCCTAGGCCTGTAACAATATATCCAATTGCTAATTTGAGTACCCATTTAACCAATAGCCAGTAGCTACCAACTGCTATCAAATTATGAATATTCAGAATTTGGACTAAATGAATAGTTCGATACGAGTACCGCTTTGGTCCCAAATCATATGTGTCGGACCAAAACCTATTAAAAGACTAGGTTTGTCTCGTATCAGTTGTATATTTGTATGAGCAACAAATGTGATGTTTAAAGACCAAACATGCTCTCTCGGTACCAAACATGCTCTCTCACCTAGAGGTGGGTATAAAAGCCAGGTTCGGACCCGACCCGGACCCGGATAAGGGTAGTACCCGATGGAAGGTGTAACGGGTTGCACCTGTTTAAACCCGTAGGGTTGGAACCTGTTTTAGATTTTGAGTTTTTTAACGAACCCGTCCGGTTGAACCCGGTATTAGACACACAAAAAAATATAATAATAAGAAGAAAAAAAACTAAACCCGATATTGGACCCGGTTTTGGACCCGACCCTACCATACCCGAGTAGCGGGTAGGGTTTTCAAGTACGGTTTCGCCTCACCCGGGTACAAAAAACTCGGTTGGGCCGAACCCCGTTTGTACCCAGTTTTGGGTACGGCCCAAAACCCGTTTTGCCCACCTCTAGTCTCACCTATCAGATTAATCTTTTAGGTTGAGTTCTTATGTTTGGATTGTAACATTGGTGTCAGAGCAAACTCGAAGTGGTGGCTTGGAGGGGACTAGACGTGACCAATGTGGTTGTGACCAACGGGCACCTTGGCCCTTTAGAAGGTTTGAATGTTATAGACAAAAATCATTGCAGGATATGAGACTTGTTTCTCATCGGTTTTGTATGGGTAACAAGTGTTCCCTCACCTGTTAACTAGTATTTTGGGTTGAGTTTTTAATGTTTGACTATTAGACCATACTTTATAAATTTCAAAAGAATAGTGACCTTCACACGTCCGACATATGCATACTGATCTGACTGTAATCGGGGTCCTCGAGGCTATGGCCCTAGAACCCGTCTTACATTCTTAGCGCAGAGCAAGGAATAATCATCCAACATGCTCATGAGGATCTATCCGAATCCGAAGGATTATTTCCATCACACTATTGAAGGGCTCTCATATGTACTAAACAAGTCCTTTTAATGACATTGAGTATATATTGAGTATATGTGTACCGATTTAGTATATGGTTTTACGGTTTTACCCTAAGTTTTACACCTTCCTACCACACGTTTATCTTGCAAATCACTTAATAATGATGTGAGAAACAAAAGGCATTTGGTAGTCAACTAAAGTGTCAAATCTTCAATTATTTCATCTATGTTGTTGGTTCATGTAACTTGCTTTATATAAAAAAGTTACTGGCAAAAAGAAGAGTGTGTTGTCATTTGATGAAAGACAAAGATCATCGACATCATGACATGAATCAATATGTTTGCCACTAATGACCCCAACAAAGTCAATGGCTATAACTTCTCGTTCGATCCATTTCATTCCCTTTAACTACAAATCCATTTCAACCTCTACTTTCATTTGAAATCATTACAACATCCACCGATTCATCTTCACCTCATACTTTCACTTGATCTCTAATCGAACTCGCCTTTTGCTTTAACTTTATGTGTCACGTATTCACGTCTCTTCATTCATGGTTACATCATACCTCACGAGCTATGAGTATGGGACGAGAGTTGTGAACCACATATTTTACTTTATAATTTATACGCTACAGTTACATGATTATTTTGTCGTTTGTTTTTGTATTTTGTGTTTGGTTGTTATCAGATGAGAGCAAATTGGACGTATAAAAGACATTGTGTTATATAACGTAAAAATATATGACGTAAAGTCTTTTTTTCTTATCCGTATACGTTATGTACCTTTAATTACGTGTATTTGTAATGTTTTCTTGATTTTGAACTAAAATACATTACAAAACAATCAATTTTCCACATGTGGTCCATGTTGACAACCACCCACTCAAGGAGCTTATTGACAAAATTGTCTACTAAAGAAGTGTCAAAATTAATTTTGTTTAATTAAGTTTTGTGATCTCTCTTTATACACATACTCCATAAATACTAAAAATCAATTGTCAACTAAAGGGTTCCATCAACTATTATCACTTTTTATCCTACAAAATGCTATCACGTGTCTTCTTTATCAACTTTTTACATAATATGACGTGCCAAACAATTGATAACATATTTAGTTTTTCAGATAATATATTATTCATGTGAAAAAGCCAATACTAAATGAAAAAATTAATCATACTTCATACGAATGTTCAATAATAAATATACCAACATTAATTGGCAAATTCTTGTTTTATATATAGGTAACCAATTTTCTGTAATAATATGTTTTGTATATCAAAAATATCTGTTGGTTGATGAAAAATAAGAACCTCTCAAAAAATCAATGACAGTGAAACTTATCTTTTAACATAGTTTGGATGGTAAATTTTGTATTTTAGATGTGTTTTTTACGACAATTTTTTTTTTACCGTTAATATTTTTTTATGAAACCATCACCGACTGAAAAGCACATAGAGCTCATTGGTCTAATGTGAAAAAGAGATAAGCAGAGTTGGCATGCCGAGAAGAGGGATGATGAGAGGGGAGGAGAGACCGAGAAAGGGAGGGAGGTAGCGTTGTAGCGCTCGTGAAGCCTTCTCACATGAAGAAGGGAACGGCGCCCATGGTTTGTAAGAGAAGACATAGTCTATTTCAAAACCAATAACATATTAAAAACTAAAGGAGACGCGTATTCACTCATACTTATTGTTTTAATATTATCACTATATTAAAACATATTGTTACATTATCACTATATTTTTTTTCTCTCTCTACTTCTATTGTCTTCTATCTACTATATTTCGCTACATACAAGCGCTTTATGTATGTAGTTGTAACGATTCTTGTACTTTTCTTGATTCTTGCAGTTCTTAATAAATAATTGAGTCTGAAATGATTAAGATTGTACAATTACATCTATCAAAGACAATAAGTTTGACTTGGTTGAAACTTGAAAGTAATTGGGGATTTATTCTAAACCGTCTGCAAACGTTAAATATACATAACTAATTACAACAAACCAATACAGGTTATCCTGATACGACAACAAACGACATTAATAATCGAAAAATAAGTAATTGCAGGCTAGTAAAACAAGCGCACAAATTATGGTTTTCATTTGCGGGGACTTTTGCCCAATGAAGATGGTGCCATGGGACTAAACGGTTCTCTTGCACCAGATCGAGGACTATGCACTGCTCGGAGTTCATTAACCCGAGGACTGCGTGCGCTCATGGATACCCGAGGACTCCTGCCGTCTCTCGATGGTGTCACGGTGGTGCTCGTGACTTTTGAACTGCACGTTCGCCTGATTTCACCTCGGCTTCTTGTGATTACTTCATCCAGCACTTCTCCAGCATCTGCAGTGGAAGTTCTAGCACCAAATTCTCCCTCCTGATTCAACAATCATATCACACAATTACTTTTTTCATTAAAAAATGGCTTTTTTTTTACACTTGTTCACTATGGGCACTGAACTCTCTGCCTCTTGGTAAGGGACACCTTACTAAACACCTCGATACCATTGAGCTACAAGCCCTTTGGTAACAAAAACCTTAATTTCAATCGAAAATGAAAATGGACTTTTATTTTCGGTGATGAAGGTGGTTTACCTGAGGATAGTTAAAAGGTATCGCGGGTGCTTCTTCATACTCTGCAGCATCTAGATCTTGAAGATGAACACCTTTGAAGAATTTGGGTAGAATGTATTGTCGTACGGGAACTAACAGCATGATCATCAACGGGAACAGAAGTCCAGCGATTGGGATCCATGTGATTCCAAAGCAGATTAGCAGATATGTAGTTTGGAATAATGTAAATGTTGCAATCGTCTTAAATGGGACAGTTTCCACAAATGTTGCGTGGTAATCCTCCAGAACTCTGCAACATGAGATGTGAACATTAGGTTAAATTAGAACAATTTGAAACAAAATTTGAGCATGCAACATAGATTAGTAATTACTTGAATCGTCGGCTTGGTGCGGTGAAGAGGAGTAATATTCGTTCCCAAAATTGGTTTCCGGGTAAGCTTTCAATCGCCATGAAAGCAAAATAACCCCAAAGAACTGAAGTTGGAATCAGTTTTAAACCTGGCATAGCCGCAACACAACCTCCAACCATACACGATTGAAGGAGGTTACTGACACGTTGTTCTTTGACTTCAACAGGTAAGAGATCATCGATCTCTTTCTCCACGTCGAATACAGTCTCATCCACTGGTGCATCTATGTTCCCCATGCTTGAAGCTAGTTGAACAGTTGATTCTTTTAGTTCCTTCAACCCGCGATCAGATGGTCCTTGGTGGACTAATGGAGTTTGCATCTGATGATATGCTTCTTGCATGTTTCCATATAGTTGTCCTAAGCTTGAGTTCATTCTCATACTTTCGCGTGCAGTCTCAACAAGTCGATTCCTCAGCAACTGCATATTCACATTCACATGAGATTGTGTCGAAGACTTTCTCAAGTCAACCAAGATTCAAAATTTTGTTGATCAGGGGTAATCATAAGTTCTATTATTTGCCGACTACACCTAAGGGTCAAAATCATGTTTTCATGAAAAAAAAGCTGAGTTTATGATAAAAAAAATCCAACGAATTCTAGTGACTAGTGCAGACCCCTTTGGTTCTGCCGCATAGAGTCAACCTAATTAAGAGGGGTGTTTGGTAATGGTATAAGCAGATAAACAATTTTTACCTGGTGTTTTAGAGTAGCAAGACTCTTGGTATGCATAGGAGATTGTGGAATGACACCATTAGATGGGGGGATTCCAAGTAGACCACAAAGTAATGTCTGCCATGAATGCACAATTGACAATTCATAAGAATCTTATACTCAACAAATGCAGAATACAAGTCTTTAAAAAGTCAAGAAGTTAGATGCACACCAGAAACCCTAAAAGAAGCAAGTCGTAGTGGAAAGAAGGTGGCTTTCTCAAATTGAATTCTTTCTGCTGAGCAAGTTGAGATGCTACACTGTGGTCAAAGTAGTACAGTACAGCAATCATAGTTGCAGGAACAAAAGCTCCAAATATGAAGAGAATTGGCACATCTAACATATCCTGTCATGTATAATTTCAGATCATTTAGTTCAGTTTGTAGTGATATATCATAAGAGTATAGGTTTAATTTCAGGATGGTTTGGCAGATATGCGGATCCCTCAAACACCTTTGATCATTCCCATTCTCATTCCCTTATTCCCAAAAAATCAATCCAAACACCATGCCTACCTTGATAACAGTCCAGTTGTCATATGCACCAGGAGACCATGGGTTCGGGCTAAAAAGACGCCTTGGAATTCCTTTTGGAACACTTGAAGCAGGTGCGTATGACACGGCTGTCCAAATTAGGACCATTAAGGGCACCCCATAATCCGCAATAAGGCTTCTAATCCAACCTGGAAACGAAAAGGAAATGATTACTTTTTCAAGTTGCAGATAATACCTACGTTTCGGTATAGTGAATTGATTCTGAATATTAGGTTCATTTTACATGAATATCATTAAACCTTCATAATTCGCCACACTCAAACAATAGCAGAAGCAAATCCGAACACTATCTCATACATACCAGAACCATATCTCCATGATCTAGCTTTCCGGCTTTTCAATCCAGTCAGTAAAAGGCCGAATGACAAAACAAGGGCAAACATTCCATTTGCGAATCTCCATGAAGGAATAAACTCAATTAATCTTGCATCTGCTCGTTCTGGTATGCGAAATTCATCCACTAGCCCCTGAATAATATTAAAACACGATCAAATAGCTTGTATAATTTTTGATATAAAAATCTATAAGTTGAAAATCAGATATACTTACTCTGATGGCTTGTTGCATAAAGAGCATGGCAATGAGCAGGCCAAAGAGTTCACCCGCCACACGTGTAAATCGGTTAATAATAGAACATGCTCCTAGTATGGCTAGCAAGAACAACAAGGCTGCAGTCCATACACATACCCTGAGATTTGAAGTAAACAAAGAATCATACATTAAACGTCGGTTGTTAGCACAATCATTACGTATTTGGAGGTAATTTATTATGGTTTTTACGTGGATGTTATATCGACCATTTTGTTAACATTGAGCACTATCCTATCAATTTTCAGTAGTTTTAATGTAAACCATACCATATTATTTAAAAAAAACTTCTACCATATAATAGTTTAATATTTTATGTATCTTTTTTTTTTTTTGAACGGCTGGTTAGTTGTTAGTTGTTAGTATCACCAAAGTTAGTAATATTCACCCATGCCAAGTTTTGAACCTTGGACCTCCAAGAGAGGCAAAGTCTCCCGCCTCCAGCTTAACCACTAGGCCAAGAGATCATTGGTATATTTTATGCATCTACACTTAGAAACAAATCCTAGATATACATAGTGCATAAAGATAATTAGAAGTAGTGAGAGATGTATATGTAGCCATTGTATCATATTTTAATGCAACAGGTAAACTTTTATTATGCAATTCTCTCGTTCTCAATATATTATTAGTTATGAAACGAACACCCCCTCAGTATTACCATTAACAATATGAAACAAATGAACCCAAAAGAGAAACACACTCACCATCCAGTCCATGCAAGAAACAGCTTATGCCCCAACTCTGGTCTTTGTTTAGCAAAGTTATACATGAAGGTGTACATAAGAACAGTAGGCTCTGCAACACCCAAAATCAACAAAGGTTGACCTCCAATAATGGAATGTATAATTCCACAAATTGCAGTAGAAGCCAATGTTTGAACAGCAGTCAAAGCTCCCTCTACAAACACCAAATCAACCACACAGACTCAACAAACAATACAAAAACACACAAATCAATGGCGTCAATTTCAAATCTATTTAACACTTTCACATATACCAGTATTTCGTTCCAATTGTTCCCCAAATGATATAACTGGAATCGCTGAAGCGAAGAAGATATACGTCGTTGGAGCCAAAATCCTACAGTATCAACATCAAATCAGAAATCAATATAACAGAAGATTAATATAACAAACCCTAAACTTATTATTAAACCTAAATTGACGAAAATTAGCTAAATCGCTACCGGAAACCTGCACGAAAACCGCCGATCCAATCCTGCTTGTAGCACTTGAGTCGTCCTTCGAGGTCATTCTTAATCCCTTGAAACGGAACAAACGTCTCCTCCATAACTCCGGCGATTCAACCACCGGAAACCTACTCTGGCAGTGCAAATTCGTGGTTTCCGACGAACTTCTTCTGCAATTACTTTGTGGCCATTGGTGCAAACGATCAACTGAAGCGATTATTCGAGAGAAATGATCGAATAAGAAGTGAATCTGAGCAATGTGTTGAGTGAGATTGAAGGATGGTGTTGATTTATAGAGATCGGAGGAAGTGGTGGTGAGATTGTGGGGCTTTGAAGGAGATTGAAGTGTCAAATCGAATGAAAAAGTAGATGTGAAAATGGTGGTCAAAAGGGGGTGAAATCAAGAAGAACATCCACTGTAATGGATCAGAGGTGCATTGGAGAAGATGATATTTATAAATTTATAATGGTTTTGAGTTGTGAATATAAACCCAGTGACAGAGTACAGAGCTAGCTGGATTTAGTATTATTTTAAGTGTGTGTTTATTGGGATGAAAGAGAAAATAATATTTCACTTGCCTACCTCTAAGGTTTATTATACTACATTTGTTACTCCAAAATATAAACTTGTTTGCTATCGTTTTTGAGTCGATTGTCTCTTTGAAAGCGGTTTTTTTTATTATCAAGATAGAGAAAAGATTCATCATCATCTACCCCTCCCAGACTCTACTTTTTAATGGAATATAATAGGTATGTTTGTTTGTTAACTATTACATGGTTATATCGAGCGATGATGTGACGTATAATGAGTTGAACTTGAGCTTATAAACGTGTTATTTTATATTATTTTTGTGTTTTTTAATGTTTGTGAAATATGTAGACATATTGAATTTGTTAGCTAGTTTGTTTTAGGAGCAAGATTATGGAATTCTTGTGTTAAGTGAGATTAGATTAAATTGTGGCGGGCAAATTAGATGAATGTATGGATAACGAAAATGGTAGAAAATAGAAGTTAGTTGTGATATATCAAACAAAAATGATAATCTATGTTTCCTAGTTACGTTGTCTTGTGCAATTACTTGGTTTGAACTATATTGTTAAACTGAGTGAGAACTTAAGCAAATAACAAAGATATACTGTACAAATAAGAAGACAAGAAGAGTTTCATAAATTTATAGATTCGTCAATATATTAAAAGAATTCACTTTTGACCCAATCACGTGAAACTAATGGTAAATCGTTAAAAAATGTGCTTGTGATGTTATATTGTGTTTAAAATATATGTTTTTAGTGTTCATTAGCTTTGTTCACGCAGTTAACTCATATGTGTATCATGTCTTTTTTTGCATTAGCTCTTGAGCCTTTGTAGTGAAATACCCATGTTCATTCTGTCTAATAGATATATACGAGAGAGAAAGGAAGAAAAATTAAAAGAGAAAGTACGAGTGAGAAGGCGAAAGAACAATATCGGATGAAATCATTAAACCACAAAATCATTTTAGGAGAGTTGCTTAAAAAAGTTGAGATGGTGCATCTAGTCTTTGCCATAACACAATGATGTGTATTTTCAAAACAATAGTATATAAATGTAAAGAAAATTACATAAAGTGATATCAAATATGATAAAGGAGATTAAATTTTCCTTGTAAAGTTGATAATGTGGAACAAAGTTGTCAAACTCCAATATGAAATCATGTTTACAAGGTATACTATGTTGTATTAAATATAATACCTCAACTACTATTCATAAAATTAAAAAGTTAAAAAGTTACATACAAACATATTGTTTTGTATTTTCCAATGGCATCTTGCAACTGGAATATCCCACTAGTTATGTTAAACACTTAAACTAATCCAATATACTCCACAATTGTTAGAAAGCTGAAGTTGGTAATAAAGGTAGCAAAATGAGGTTGGATTCATTTGTTTACGTAACAAATACATAAAGAAATATAAAAAAACAATAATATTAATAATTAATAATATTAAATATGATTCCTTTTATGGAGCCTACCTTTCTTCTCATGTGAAGACGTGAAATTGCATATGGTATTTTGACTTGCCAATATATAAAATAATTAATTCAACCACGTAGCTTTACGGAAACTTCCGAAATAAATAACTAATCGTTTATTTTTCTTTTTCTTTGGTTACTTATAACAAAGGTTTCTTCTAAAAAAAATGCAAATAGAAGTGGATTTCTCATATTTATTTATATAATTATATTAAAAATTATAATTATTTATATCTTCTTTTTAATTAAATAATACTTTTTATATATTTTATCTCCTTTACCCACAACCACTTTATAAATATTAGAAAATTTATAAGAACTAAACAGTGATTTCTCAAATATATAAATGAACAATATTATTTTTTCTTTTTTTCGCTCACAACCAATCAAAATCACACTATAATATAATAAACAAACTTATATATTTTTAAGTGTTCCACTGTAAATGATGTAATAAACAAAATAATTGCCCGTTGTTGGTGGCCTAGTGGCAAATTGAAACACCTATGTAGGTGTTGCGTTTAAGTCCTATAAAATTAAAATTTTACGGTTTTAAAAATAATAATGATAAATAAGCACACGAAATAAGGAAATTTGTGATTTTACAAACATGATGTTTACGTTGTTGAGTGGTCGAAAAATGTCTGTGAGTTTATATGACTTTATGATTGTTAATAACACAATCATAACTAATAATGGAGTGTTAATATTTATAAATCTTAGCTACAAAGCCTACAAATGGGTAAAGATTAAGATAGAATCTCAAAATATAACCAATGTTTTATAACTAGATCAGTTATTTAACAGGGCAAAATTTATTTAACTGGTTGTTTAAGCGCTCGTTAGGCCACTTAATAAAATCGTATTGTAACACAATTAATTTAAAAAGTAAATACACAAACATACGTAAATAATTTAATGTAAATATAAAATTACTATATCGTTTGTTGTTAATTTATAATGTTAAAAAGTTATAATTATATGTAACAAACAAAAAATGAAGATTGAATTAATAATGAATAAGTAAAATATATTATTTTGGAAGAATAAAATAAAAGTTTTTTTAAAAAAACCGATCAAACTATCAATTTGGCTAGTCAAATCAACATATCTGACCCCACTCAACCATTGCAA
>BJCN01344851.1:8578-21141 GCA_018326445.1 Flaveria brownii
GAAACAATTCACATGATGCATTTCATCATTTTAGACATTTCAGGTAAAAATGTAGCCAAATAGGGGGGTTGTAACCTTTAGAAACTAGAATGACTAAAAACTTTAACACTATATAACTCTCAGCATCAATGAGGTAAAATGTGACAAATATCACAAAAATGGTCACATGATGTAATATCCTAATAGTAGTGTTTTTTTCATATTAGGATGTGTATAAAATAACACAAATGAATTTTTCAAGAAAGAGTCTTGAAACTTACCCGCAAACCATAAAATTTGGCATTTGCATATTGCAGATCAACCAAGTTTTTTTAACAAATCCTCAATTTTTTAAAGAAAACCATCGAATTACGGCAACAAGACTACATGAATTTGTATCAACCCAAGCCTTCTTCTTGCCTATCTTGATTGATGAAAGCAAAACACAAAAAATAGGTTTTCTTCTTTGATGTGATCACAACGATGAAGCGGTAAGAAAACAAGTTTCGGGTGATTTTGATTCAATAGAACGACTTATTCTCTTGTATAATGAAACAAAGTACGAGTGTATTCAAGCAGAAACTCTAATGCAGGAAGAGAAGTGGCCATGTACTGGACTTTGATAAATCTACATTAAAAAAAAACGACGCCTCACCTCAGTAGAAAATCTAATTTTTCATTAATAAAAAATATTGTTTCTTCTAAAAATTTCAGCTTGCACATGTCATCCTTCTATTTCCTTTTAGTTTTCTTTTCTAATTAAAAAAGGCTTTTTATTTAAACGTCTTCCTAATTGGATGTATTATTTCCATTTTTAGTGAGGGTATTACAAGAGATATGTATGCGAATAACAATCCAAACATCTCAAGATTGGGTTAAAAGTTGTTCCAAAATATAGATATGAGAATTTGTAAAACATTAAACAATAAGACCAAATGAACTAATAACAAACAAGTATAGGGTCTCAAATGTAACATATTGGCCTTAAAATAAAAACTTTCATTGTTTCGAGTTCTGTGATCCTGCAAAAAACCAAAGAGGAGAGATACAGACAAACAAAACTCATAATTTTACATTGAATTCCTTCTGCACCCCAAAAATCCTCAATACACAATAACAAAGCATTACACACCTGTACATGTTGCATCAAAACTTGGATCTTTTATAGTAATTGTATATTATAGCTCTGAAAATAGAGTTATACCCCTATAGATATATAGAGAGAGACTCATTTTGGATCTCACCGATATACTCGTATCACTTTCTACCTCTCTCTTCGTGTTCTTCATTTCCACCATGAGAATAAGAAAAAATGCAAAGATCTCAGCGAATCTTTACACAAGCTCAAATCTTGCAAGTGATGGTGATGAATGTATGCTCCAGAAGAACCTGTGTCAGCTCAATCAGTCTCCATGGGATATCATCACTTTCCCATCTGCAGATTCATCTTCTTCATTCTATCAGGTGACAACAATTCAATCTCCATTAGTCTGTTGTTGTTGTTCTTCGATTTCATCATTCAGATACGTGGATACACGAAAACCCATTTGGGGATACTTCGAATCTTTTGTTTATTTGCTTCAGTTTCGTCGTTCTTGCTCTCTAGGGTTTATCTTAAAAATCCCTTTTTTAGGGTTCGTTCCAGTTGAAAACTCTAAAATTTCAGCATTTTCGTCGTGAATTTGAGCTTAATAAGTTGATTTCTCACATGGGTTTTCTTCGTTTGTCGAATTATAATGATTATTAGCATGCTTATTGTTTCTTTTGATAGTTTATCGATGGGTTTCTTGTTTTACACAGTTTGATGATACTGAGGTCTGTTACAACGTTAATGTTGCTGTAAATGGGAGCCCTATTGATTCCATTCAAGATTTTGAGAGGTAACCTTTAAATCTTTTCTTTGAATTAGAACGATTTATAGTTGCTCAATTTCTTGCACGATATTTAGGGTTGTTCGATCAGTTCCTCATAATTAACTTTCTTTAATTTTCATTAACATTGTGCGCGCTTTATATATTCGTAATCTGAGCTTTGATTTAGGAAAAGTATGATCCTTATTTGCATTATCGTTATTGTTTTCGAAGACAATTGACAATGTGGTTGGTTCAATAAGGAACAATCATATTTCGTTTTCATGTTACAACAATAACATATATAATATATGTTGAAATATTACATCATGATAGCAGGTAAGCGGGCAACAAGCTGCGCCCGCCACCCCTTTCTGAATTGATGAATGGAGAATTAACTAGTGTATAATCTTGGTTACAGTGTGGCTTCCAAGACCTCGGGGTTAGGTTCAAACGACAACTTTAACGGTAGGGATAACGATAACGATGAAAATATAGGGTTTAAGGAGGAAGTAGAGACAAGTGAGATTCAAGAAGAAATGAAGTTGTGTGGTAAGAGAGATGAGAAAGGATGGCAATGTGGGAGTGTGGTGAAATACGGCAACACAATGTGTGGCTATCATGTTTCCGAGATACAAAGCCAAGCCGTTTGGACTACCAAGAAAAAGTCTGGTCCGGGCTCCAGGCTCATAGCAGGAGCCCGGACCAAACGGCCCAAGAAACAATCAACTTCAAACCCGCATGAGTTTTACTATTATTCGGGGTTTGGGCCGACTTGGGGCAAGAAAAGAGGGTTAACCACCGGTGCACCTTCTAATAGCAACACGGGCTACCGAACAAGCGGCATGAATGGTGATATGGTTGTACAAGAGGAGACGGGAAAACAATTTGAACCCGATATGTCTAAA
The DNA here is from genome assembly GCA_018326445.1 of Flaveria brownii. NCBI lineage: Eukaryota > Viridiplantae > Streptophyta > Magnoliopsida > Asterales > Asteraceae > Flaveria > Flaveria brownii. Next base: position 11,316 of record BJCN01344851.1, read on the forward strand.
GTGGGGCCCGTAGGATTAAATCATTTTGATGATGATGACGACGACGACGATGACGAAAATGAGATTGGTAAAGTGGGAATTATTGGGAAAAAGAGAGGGAGGAAACCAATCAAGGAAAGATCATTGAAATCTTTGATGTGATAAAACGCTTGCTTGTAATGGTTGTTTTGGATAATGTGCTTTTCATCGTTGGTATGTGGCTCTCCGAATTTTAGTGTTTTTATTAGAATAATTACTAAAACTATTAATATATTATATTCCTATTAATTGTTTGGTACAAAAGAATTTGAAAATGAAAATACAAGAATTTGATTATTAAAGAATTAAAGATATGACTGCATCAATTACAGCTCGAGCGATTCTATCTTAAATATTGGTCAACGGTATTATTATAAAAAGTTTGACAATTAAAATAGATAAGTTACGTTACACTCTTTCATTTTAATTTAAAAGTATTAAGTTTTAAAAAACTATACATTTGTAACATGAAAACAACACTTTATGCCACTTTTGCTAATTTTGTAAGTCGGTGATGTGCAACTTAACACATACTGTTCCATGACAACCTGGATAGGGTGTGATTTCAAATCATTGCTTTTTATACGTAAAAGAAGGAATAAAATGCAAGAGCAAGTAAAATAAACATGTTTTTTAAACGGGGAAACCAACTTACGTGTAAACCTGTAGCAAGGCCGGCATCGAGAATCGTCGAAAAATTTTGGATCTTGGGCGAGTTGAGGAAAATGGATCCCTTTTTATATAAAGTGAAGAAGTCATATATAAATTTTTGATCTTGTGCGAGTAGAAAAAACGAGACTATAGTTCGATCAATTGATTGATTTGACCTCCTGCGTTTCGATCATTCTTTTACATCTCTCACCTCAAATCATAAGTTATTTTGTTTGAGTTTAAAAATGGATTTAAAAATCTAGTAATAGGTAATATAGTAGTGGGCTAAAATAATTAAAATATTAATGAGCTCTAGAGTTTGTTAAGATTAAAATAATAATTCTAATGAGTTTAAGTGTTTAACAAAATATATATGGGCTTTTTTTTAAATACAATAGAATGTACATATATTTTTTAAAATTTGAGCTCCTGAGGAAATCGGGCGCTGAGCAGTCGCCCACCCCGCCCCCCTCAGGACCGGCCTTGACCTCTAGGTTCTGTCAATACCTTATTACCCGCCAATATTCCCAAGTATTCTTCCTTATATTCTTAATTCGTGTTCTTCTTTGGATAAATGTATATGAAGTTTGGGCATCTTTTATCCATACCATCTATTTTCGACTCTTGAACATACTCTTAAATATTGCCTATCATCTTTTATTTGAGAAAATTACAACAAGCGAAAAGTTAATATTTAACTTTTAGACTATTTTTTGAGATACTGAGCATGGGCACATAACTATTTGTTTAGTCGTAACATATATATTCTTTTTATTTGTTTTACTTATTATTTTGGGATACTTAATGGAGCCAACGATTCTACAAATGGGTTTTAATTTTAAAATGAGTTAGCAATCTATATGGGCTTGTAAGCTTCCTACGTCTTTAAATTAGTTATGTATATGTCGGCCCATCATTTGGAATGAGGCCAGGCCCACAAGAAGCTTACCGGGATTACAACATATGTTTGCACCTTGATAGATTAGAACATTCGATTATTTATATAGAGATGATATACCTTACCATCAGAATGTTTCCTGAGACGTTTTTTTCTCGATGACAGTAACTAAGAACCTAAATGAATCCCTTACGCCACTAATTGATTCACTTGCTACCGCTTTACCTTGCCTTCCAATGAAAATATAGAATTTCTTATGGCTTTCTAATCATGTGGTACTTCATAGGGCAATAGCCCCCTTTATCGATCAAACTATACTTTATAGCAATCACAAATCTCTATTCGTGCTCTTGAGCATACCGTTGGAAGAGGAGCTAGGTGGCGAGCTAAAGCGTGAAGGGGCGGGTGCACGAATTTAATTTACGATCATGGTTACTTGAACAACTATTTGCGTCCCAATAATACAATGGTTGTGCATTTAACAATATCAAAATTTAAACCTAATTGTCAAAGGTTAAATTTAATAATTTTTTTAACAGATTTTACTAAATCTTAAATAACAAAAAGTCAAGATTCGGTTGGAGATCTTGCCACTTGAGAAGATACCATCATGGGCATTAGAAATCATTTACACTTTACAGGCGTGTGCATTTAATCCACCAGTAAATCAAAACATTTTCTAAGAGTGAATTTATATTTCCCTGTCACGTCATGCCAATTATAATTAAAATATGTTATACTTTTGTTTAAATAGTCCTGAATATTATATCATAATAAAACGTTTTATTATGATTAAATGAAAGGTTAACCTTTCATTTAAAAAGCACGAGCAACCCAAAACAATTGCTTGTTACTTCATCTACAAGAAAGTATCGTCAAGACATATCACACGACCACATTGTATATATTTGTTTGTTGATACTATTTGAAAAAAAGCAAAAGAAAAGGTAAAGAATACAACCGTTTACTATCTACAATTGATATTTGTTCATGGTTCCTTGTTAATAATGTTTTTTAAGTGATTAAAATGGAACCTATATGAATTTTGGTTACTATAAATGATTATTTATATAATTTTACTTTAACAAAGTAATTATAAAACTTGATTATTAATTAATGAATATTTTTCTTTTTCAACAATTACCACTTACTTCAAGTTTAATTTGAAAAAATAACTACAAAGTATCAAATTAAAATTTATAAATATGTCATTTATATTTGTCAATATAAAAAAGAAAATATAACATAACATTCATAAAAAGGTATCAAAACAGTGAAACACATATTAAAGATTGAGCGTTTGTTACGCAAATATGATTGTTTGAAAACGTTTGATAAAACACTTAGAAACCGTGGTTATTTTGAATTAAATTTAAAAAAACTACATTTCGCCAATTCGTGGGATCAGAATGGTTAACTAAAATAGTGCCATCGATCCTAAGACATAGACATTTAATTTTAGATGTTGAATTTTAACTAAAGTCTTTAAGTATCAATTAAACTTTTTATAAGTATAATATAACTCGAATAAAAGTAGCATCATTGGGTAAAGTTGTAGCTATAAAATAGTTAACTTTTTTTAGTTCTAAAGAGATATTTTATCCTCTGAAAAAGTAGAAATAACCAAAAAGATGGCAACGATAACTAAGATACTCTAAAGATATGATGGGCTCCAATAATAAAAGAATGACCACCACTTACTTATATATCCTACCCACATATAATATCCATCATAAAATAGGAAAAATATATTCTGTAGCAGAAAACGCAATAAAATGACATAAGTAATAATTTCACATAAAGTTTTGGGAACTTAAGCATAAGGTCTCGCTATAATTCTTCAACTAAAAAAAACTGACTATCCCTGTGACTTAGACAATTTTTAAATACTAAAGTGTTACACATATAAAAGAAACATAATAATGATTCAAAAATAAAAGAATCAAATTTCAAGTAATCCTAGACATATCGCGATCCATGACTTGTTTTCCGATCTTTCCTGTGTTGGGTCAAAGTCGGATCTCGGATGCCATTGCACCAATATCTTTCTTTTAATGTTTATAAAGTTTATGCATTTGCTTGTTATTTAAAAATAATATATAATAATAATTCAAGATATTCTTGGATTCATTTTAACATAACACGTCGAAATTTAATTCGCTTATAAGATTGTAATATATATATTTGGGTAATTATTTTTACGCCCCTTGCTAAAATTCATAAATCTGGTAGCGACGTAAACAAGAATTATATGATTCGAGTTAAATATTGAAGTAGGTTTTTTTTTAATAACAAATCTATTTTAAACCTGTTGCCAAATTAGTTCAAATTTAATATTGAACTTGTTGATTACCGTTGTTGTAATTTTCCTATTGGCTTATATGAAAACATCTAAAGTATGTAACGTGTTGTTATATAATATAGATATTTATTATAACAGCTGTTAATAAGTTTTTCTTATAGTATTTGCCATTTCTTGTGTTGCTAATGTATACAAGTATATGCTCGCATAGTCGCATGCTTAAGAAATATATTAAATAAGTTATCTTGGGAACTAAAGTCAAATATGAAAAGTAGATAGAAAATGGAGTCAAATAAGGTCAACAAAGACCTCACCTTCCTCCACTCCTTTGTCTATAAAAAATTAAAAACTTAGAAAAAAGTTCCAAAGCATGTGACATTAAAAATCAAAAGATGAGCTTTTATTATTGTTTCTTATACATACTTAAAAAGTGTGTATGAGAGGCCTGATTACAACTAGAAGCTATATGTTAGAAGAACATGAAGCAATCATATGAGTCTTGTATTATTATTGGTTAATTAGTGGTTTAAATGACTCGAACAACATTTTTATGCATTAGACAAAAGTAGTCGAAATGTTGAAGAATGTAATAGTATTTGATCGTTTTTTAATTGGCATGACGAGGTAAGCTACACATATGTAATTGACTATTGAGAAAAGAATTCATATAAATGCTTTCGAAGTAAAACCCAATGATTGTTTCTTGTTCTAATGTTTGTAAGAGGACGATACACTAGTGTAATATATCATCACGTTCACGTACCTAAATGGTGATGAAAGGCATTCAAAGGGCGTCTCGTTGACATGTGTAATTAAGTGATAAACATGTATAAGGATGCTAGAAATATAACAAAGCTTGCAATGGCATGTGTATGAACATCACATTCATATGTGTAGATGGTAAAATAGTCATGAAAAATATAGACTGATACGTTATGCGGACATGTAGGTAGACAAATGAAGTTTGTTGATAGTTAATTTGCTAACTGATTAAGATTTACATAAAATATAAAAGACATCTTGGTGATAACAATGAATAAATATTAATATCACATGACATTTGTATTCATCTATGTACATATGAATGTTTTTTACATGACTGAGCAATTTTATCATTTGAAATTAAAATACATATAAAAAAAAAATGATTTTTTTTTTCATGTTAAACACTCAATTCCATGTGTGTTGATGATCATTGAAATCTAACAATAACTACTTTCACCGTCGCAAGTAACATCTAGCATTAATTGTTAACGGGTTGAACATTGCACTACATGTTATGTTGATGATCGTTAGTATCACATTTTCATCTTTCGGACCTCAAAAGCCCTTTCCTTCTCTTTCCTCTTCAGACAAAAAATCCTTCTTTTCTTTTCAAAAGAACCCTCCGATCGATTTGAAGGTTATTAACAACGGTGAAGGACTTTTAACACCCATTGCAAGAAAAATGTTTGATTTAATTACAAATCGAAGCTAAAAGTTACATTGTCATATGGAATGAAGGGGATCAATACCCCTTAACCCTTTTGTACATATATAGAATTTCCGCCACATCAAATTAACGAGGGAATACCATTAGTTTATAATGCAAATAATATATTATAGCATTAAAATATATTATTTAAGTAAAACAATATGCTTTTATTAATAAGTTCAAATTCACCTTAGATACTTCTATATTTATTAATTTACATTTTATTAACTTAACTCGTTAAAGTAAATAAAAAACAAATCCATATAGTTATGAAATGGAACAAAATTATCACATAGATATAATACTATGAAGATTTTGGTCAAACGAGCAACAGAAAATCAACACATAAATAATATAATATGCAATAATAAAATTTCCCCTATAGCGTGTAAACCGTTGATATGCCATTTTTTTTCAAGCTTTTAATCATAGAGAAGAAATAATTATGTCAATGAAAATGACTAGCATATTGTCAGTTACATATTCTTTTTTATTAAAAATACCTAATATATTATTTAATTATGAAGATATATGTTAAGAGCATCATGTCGGTGAATTAGTAACGGATAGTAGATATCGGAATGAGCAAAAACAATATTTTAACGGCAAATGAATAAAAACAACTTAGAGAAAGTAAAAATACCAGCGCTTTTGTCACACACGTTTAATTGAACGTTGAAAGCCTCGTTAAAAATTATATAGAAAAGATCACATATTTAAGCACATTTTCAAGTAGATATCATTATCATTTGACTTTAATCATTTGAAACCAAATTTTGAGATCCTTTTGTGTGCATGCATTCGTCTTGGATTATGAAGGTTAAATGATTCTACATGGCGGGTGATGGTTGTTAATGAACAAGAGAACATTTAAAATAATATGAAGATATTATATATATATATTTTATATATTACTATTTACTTATAGATTAAAACAACATCAAAGTGGATGTATGTTATTAAGCAATTGATATTCTGGTATAATAATATTATGATGGTGTTTTGAGCTTGAGATATTTAAAGTTTCAAGTTCAAGTCAAACGGTTTTCCTATAATAACGAGTTTTCTTTTTAATTGTATTTCTGGATAAGCCAGATCTAAAATAATAAGATGTCAAAATTAATATAAACTAGCTGACATCATGTTTTAAAAAGACTCGTTCAAATATTAAGGTAGTTGCATATAACATTTAAAAAGAAAAATGTTAAGTTAATTTGGTCAAAGTCACCTAATTAAACAAGGTTGTACCATATGTTACCTTAATTGAATCCTTAAATTTAATCTAAATACAGAAATAATTCTTAAAATATTAGTTTCATTGTTTAACTAAAACAAATGGGATGTCGAGTGGACTCCAATGCTCGAAGATCCCCTTGTCTGCCACCGTACAACTGTCCCCGAGGCTTCATGACTCATGTTTCAATTTTACTATTTAAACCCTCACTTGAAAATATTATTACACTCGCACCACATCTAACTCCACTGAAACCAAGGACCCTTTCGTAATTTAACAACAAAGGTTGGTACGCAGGTTTCATATATTTCAATACCACCACCAAACTTGTGAGATTGTCACTTACCTACATAAATTCATATGCATATAGATTTTTCAAAGGATGTTTATACGCTAGTTTTGTATTGGGCGCGACTAAAACACAATACTTTTTATCGTGAAACTCACCTCTTACCATTATGTCACAATCTGATCATATGTGCTTATAGCAGCATACTTTGATGTTAGTTTAAATTGAAAAGATATCGTGCTCAAATCATTTTATGTTTTTTTCTAATACTATGATCTTTATTCTAACAAATCAATATTAGATTTAGACCCTTATTCTTTTACTTTTAAGCTACCTTTTTAAGCTTGTTTTATGTATTTTATTTGTCCATTGCACTTTTTACATGCTCAAGACGCTATATGTTGTCTTTTATCAACATTAAAAGCTAGTTTGAACTGGTAAATAAAACCATCACAAACAATCAAAAATCTCTTCAATTGTATAAATTAGATGCCCTCTATTTCAATCTTTAGCTAGCTATTAGAAAATTTCAAACGAATAACTCATGTTTTGGCATGTATATTTTCATTGTTGATGCCTTCAACTATATATAGTTTGGTTCTTATAGATATAGGAGAATGTGATTCAACTAACCGCCTTATTAAGTCCCCATTGATCTTGGGTCTGGGTTAATTCAAGGCCATTTCTAATTAATAACAAACAAACAAACATACCCAGTATATCTCACTGAGAGTATGGTCTGGGAGGGGTAGGTGGTGACCAGTCTTTCCTATATATTGGGAGATAGAGAGACCGCTTTCAAAAAGACCCCCGACTCGACAATGATAACAGTCAAATTATAGTACATATATCAAATATGCATGCATCACAATAGAGTTTTGTATATGCATATGCTATTTCTAATTAATAAATTCATTTAATCTTAATTGAAAAAGAAGGTTTGTTTATTTATAAAAAAAAGACAACTAACATTTCTTCGTAGAAAACTTAAACTTCATAATTTATTATTTACAAAAGCTAATTTTTTTTGATAAGTTATAATGACATTCTTTTTTTACAAAAGAGTACATGATATCTCATTGTCATCAAATAAATGGACTTTTAACTTCATGCAAGTAAATGAATAATCTCATAAAATAAGGGGCCAATGTAGTAAAAACAAAACTCTTGCCTAACCACCTACAAAAGTTTTGTTATAGCCCCTTTAAAACTCCCATTCTCCAAATAACCCCCAACATCTCCTTCTTCCTCACACACAAACACAATCTTCTTCATCTGCCATTTTTGGAGCTCCAAGCTTCCATTAATGCAGATGTCATTCATCTAAAACATGCTCCCACTTCAACCATGGCTTCTTCTCCACGCATCGCACCACAAATCTCTCACAAATTCGTCAATTTGCTTGTGATTTTGACATCATTACAGTTGTTGACCTCAATCCAATCGAAATCATGCTCAAACCCTACCAATTCCAAAGTCATAATCTCCGGAAACGCAACTGTTTTCAGCGAAAACAGAACGTTCGTGTTGGGATTCTTCAACACAAACGACGAATCGAAATGGTATTTGGGGATTTGGTACGCTTCAATCCCCACGCCGACGTACGTTTGGGTGGCGAACCGTGAGTCGCCGGTGAGCAGTCGTGACTCGTCGTCGTTGGAGATCGACGGTGGAAAGCTCACGGTGAAGGAGACTATAGATTCACGATGCGACGTCGTTTGGGAGAGTGATGGTGAAGGTATCATTGAACGTGATGGAGACGTGAAGCTTCTAGACGACGGAGATATGGTGGTGGTGGATTCCCATGGGGTGGTCGTATGGCGGAGCTTTGACTTTCCGGCGGACACGTTTCTACCAGGGATGAATTTGACCGTGGGTCAAACGTTGACTTGCTGGAGAAGCTCCAACGATCCATCGCCGGGGAGGTATTCGCTGCGGTTGAGACCACCGGAGTACGGTGAGGTCGAGTTGCTCTTCAATGGAAGTCGAACGTATTGGACCAGTGGTAACTGGACGGGGAACATCTTCTCCGGTGTACCGGAGATGACGCTTCCGTACATTTACCGATTCTACTTCACCAATCCGTACACCGAAACGGCGACGTTTGGGTTCACTGAAACAATGGCGCAACAGAGGCCTCTCACACGCTTCAACGTCGATTCCTCCGGTCAAATCCGACAGTACACATGGTCGTCACAGATGGAGTTTTGGAACATGTTTTGGTCGCAACCAGAGAACCCTTGTAGGGTGTATGGATTATGTGGGAATTTGGGGTTTTGTAACGCTAAATCGATGGTGAACCCGTGTAGATGTTTGAACGGATTCCGGCCGTCGGATTCCGGTGGGTGGGATGCCGGAGATTTCTCCGGTGGGTGTGTGAGAGACAGTGATGAGAGTTGTGGAGACGATAAGTTTGAGGAGATCGGTGATGTGACATTTGATCAGCAGAAGGTTGAATCGTCTTCTGGTAGTAGGAGTGATTGTGAACGAAAATGTTTGAGTGATTGTTCGTGTGTTGCTTTGTCGCATAATCCGAAGACGAATTCGTGTAAGAATTATTTTGGGGGGGTTTTGAATTTGGGGAATTCGAGTTCTGATTTGGGGATAATTCAAGAGTCGTTGAGTATTAGGGTTCCTCGAGGGGTCTCCGGGAAGACGATCGGAGCGAAAACGGTTATTCTGATAACCACAGTTAGTTGCTTTGTAGCGATTTCTTTGATCGCGATCATCGTATTCTTGATTCTTAGGAAGAACACGATTACCCGCAAGAAACAAGAAGAGGAATCTGTGTTTCCAGTTACAAATCTAAAGGTTTTTACATACAAAGAGCTTCATGCCGCCACGAATGGCTTCTCGGATCAGCTGGGGCATGGTGGATTCGGGGCGGTGTTCAGCGGGACTGTGGATTCAACGCTGGTGGCAGTGAAGCGGCTGGAGCGTCCTGGTGGCGGCGAAAAGGA
>BJCN01344856.1:8509-21726 GCA_018326445.1 Flaveria brownii
ACAAGTCAACATTGTGTCGGGCGACGTCATGACACGTGGATCATTGCATTTATTATGTCTCTGTAAACAAACCAAGTGTTATGACGATCCCGTCCGTCGCACCCTCGTGTTTCCGCTACAAGCGGGGGTGTGACACAGGGACCGTTTGCTTTGTGTTGTGTGACAAAAAGGAATGAGTCAAAAGTGAGCTATGTGAGTAGTGAACCGAATAGCAAGGAAGTTGGAAGCGGTTCTAATGGTGTATCAATGAGCCTGTGGTCCTTCAAACAAGACCCCGTATGGGTAATGAGAGTAACTTATCGAGTCCTCTTACCTCTTTTGAGAAAATGTCTACTTCAGAGAATACAACTTCGTCAATGAGCCTTAACAATCCTTCAATGTTTTGGGTCTCACCTGATTTGATTCTTGATTCATCTAAGGTAATCATTAGTTAGTTTTAAATCTGATAATTCATTTCTTAGGGTACATATGAATGATCCTTAATGATAGACAATATTATTTATCGGTGGTAAGATGAGCAGGTTAGGCAAGCTAGGTAACAAGTCACTTTTAGTGCGCGTGAATAAGGCTGGGTCGAGTTGATCAACCCACACACACTTTTTTGCCTAGTTTTTAAATTTTATAAACAAGGATCAAATCTGGTTTTAGCTTATATTGTATTTAACCCGTTTGAAATTATATATGTGTATTCATTATTAAGTAAACAGGTCAAGGTTGACGCCTCTAGACTATTACTAAACTTATTTTTTAGCTATGTTTACGGTCTGCATTTTTAACATGATTTTCATGACAATGCAGGAACATTCGAAAGAACAAGAAGGGCATTTTGGGTATTTCACACCGAAAGATATTCCAAACCCAATGAGTCCATGGCAACCATATCACCAGTTTGAGATCTCGCCACGTTCATCATACTCGAATTTTACAGAGGAAGTTGAACAACTTGATGATCTTAATCGGTTTGGATACATGCCAGAATATTCAAGAACCCAAATCTTAGCAGTAATATTTGAAAACGAATATCATTTTCCATACGAGTTTTATGGAGGTAGTTGAACCTTTAGTCCTTAAATAGCACACACAAAAGGAGTTTACAGGGTTCCTAATACATATAAGGTTTGTTTCTTATAGTTCAGAAATCTATCAACCTATCATCTTGAATTGGTGATTATCATCTAACTTTCATATAGTCTACTAATGCTCTACAATCCGAATCCAAATCAAGCTCTGTATCCAACATGCCAACCTGTACCAAAAAGTGTTTCTTAATTTAACAGTCAATTCTAGATTATTATCTTCATGAGATTCGACAATACAAATGGTTATCATCCATGTGTTGTTTCCATAACATCTAATGACATCAAATATAAGTACAAATAAACTTTCATTTCTATAAATACCATGAAATTTTTCTATGAGGAACATAAAAATTAATAATTTCTTTGTAAAGTGTGCTATATTTGATGTCGTTAGGTTTGCAGTTGTAAAGCAAAGTTTTTAACCTTATATATATTTCACCATGCTTATTAATGAAAATGTCTTCTACTTGCATAAAAGGATAAAATAGTTAAAAATGTAGAGCTTAATTTAGCTTGTCAGTTGGATACATTTAATAATTATTTTGATATATCTTGGCAAACATGTATAAACATTCAACTTAATCAATGTTCCAGATTGATTTCATGCTAGGAAGTTGGCTATATTACAAGTTACCATCAGAAGGGGCCTTAAACATCACAAGCCTGTCAGGGTATCTAAACTCATCAACCGACGCACCCAATTTCTTGGTAGAGCTAATCTAAAGCAGCCCAACATCAATGGTTCTAATTCTTGATCTGCCTTCAACAGTGGACCTTGTACTTAACCCTGATTATCTTAAAACATTTTATGAAGACACTCAATTAGACCAACACAGACACCATATTGACAAACTCTTAGAGGTTAAACCTTACTTCTCATCATCACTCTACATTCGTTCAGTCGTCTCCCGACAGCGATTCTGGTGCGTATAGAAGCAGAACAACTTGAGGAAATGATCAAAACTCATGTCGACCCGATTGCAAAGGAAGTGTTGAAAACTTGGTTGGATGTTTGTGGTTTTAGAAACAGGGTGGTTGTTGAGAGTGAGGCAGATTATTTGAAAAAAGAGATGGGATGAGTAAAAGCAAGACGATTGAAATCGATCTGGGGTCAAACCTGTCGAGGCTATTCGGGCAAGAAATAGCTAACCGTGTGCTTAATTCATTTAAAAAGCTAAATATTGCCTTGTTCATTATGGAATAAATATTAGCTTCTATGTTTACTAAAACTAATGTCTTCGCCTACCTACGTACGACCGCATCATAATTCCCAACCATAAAACTACAACATCATCATTTTAAAGTCTTACGCAACGTTCGTTACTACACCGTACCTTAATTCATTTAAAAAGACGCAGGCGCCGCAACGCGCGCGGGCACCCACTAGTGTGTGTGTGTGTGTATATATATATATATATATATATATATATATATATATATATATATATATATATATTATCCCAATCGACTCCAAATAAATTTAACACCGACCTGTAAAAATTTGATACCGACCCTCAAGAAAATTTTGAAATCAACCCAAAAGAAACTTTAACACCAACCTCCTATAAATAAATTTAATATTGAGAATTATATAAATTATAAATTCAATACATATTTCAAGCACCTTATTCCATTGATTCTTATAATACCCAATAATTATTTATAAAACTAAGCTTATTAGAGCATTCATAATCCATGTCCCATCCACATCCTTATAGTTACATTAAAAATACTTTTTTTTCTTTTTTATTTTATAATTAAATAATATCTTTTCATACATTTATTACATATTTTCTCTCTCATTCACTTAAAACCACTTTAAAAAATATTAAAGAAATTAAGGGGTTGTTTGTTTGCCTCTTAATGAGGCTGGTCAGACCTTAATGTCTGAATCGGTCAGACATGGGTCAGATCAGGGCGTTTGGTTAGATACCTCTTAATGAGAAAGAGATCTGACCGAGCCTTTTATTCAATCAGAGGTGAGTTTGCATCTGACCCGAGTCAGATCTATGGTATGTGACGGGTGGTTGTCGGCGACCCTCATCATCGACCAGCAACCAGCAACCAAATCACTGTCACCATCGACCAACAACCAGCAACCAGCAACCATCGAACTCAAATCACTCACCATCGACCGCGACCATCGAACCCAAATCACTGTCACCATCGACCGCAAGCACCACCTTCACGTCTGATGGTGCTTTCTTCATTCAATCGATTACGGTGATGGTCGGCGGTTCTCTCCTCTCGGTTCGATTAAAAGCTTCGACCGATTACATATGGGGTTCACCAAGAGAGAGCTTCGAGAGAGAGGTTCGAGAGAGAGCTTCGAGAGAGTTGCAAATCGAGAGAGAGAGACGAAAGGGTGTTGGTTGTGGTGTTTGTGGTTCACTGGTTTGAGATGGTGGTTGTGGTGTTAAAATAAGTTTTTATTTTAAAAACTTTCCTTTTTACAACCAAACACAATTATTCGTTCAGATCTTTTACTGGTTCAGACCTCTTACTGGTTCAGACCCTCTTATTCATTCAGTACTTATTCAATCAGATGTTGTCAAACAGCCCCTAGGAGTGTTGTACCATGTTTTCCAGTAAATCCCCATAAATTTTCTCTCTTTTCACTTACAAACACTTATAACCATTTCCTATAATATAGTGCGCTCACTCACATAAAAATAGACAACAGGCTATGAATACTCTTACTCAATTAGCCCAAAATTAAACAATTAACCTAATAATTAACAAACATATTTTTTTACAATTTGCAAAATTACAATATTATTGAAATTTGAAAGGTTGATTAATCCGGTCAATAATTCATTAGGGCTATACGTCCTATCTTTCTAATTCGATTCTAAATAACCATAAACCTTCAACTTTGGTATTTCTTTTTAAAATAATGGTATTTTATTTTTATTATGCATTCCTAAATATATGTTATGTTTTCAAGAAGGAATATGTTGTTCTGAAATAGGTTCTTTATCTTAGATTTTTGTATTTATCACATTGGTGCACCTGAGCGGCTGGCTGGGCATGAGGTGTATAAGCAGCTTCATTCATATGTTTGATTGTTTGGATGTCTAATTTTACACTTGATTACGATTAGATAATTAATGTTGGTTACATCGTATCTCAACCGATAGTTCAATCCTACTTTTTTTTTCAATCAATTGAATTTGATAGCTCGTTTTTATATTTATTTTTTTGACTTAAATTTGAGGACTAAAAATAATACACATAATTTGAGGACTATCTATATATCTAATATTTTGTATTTACATTCAAACTTATACAACAAAAGACATTAATCCAACGGATTGAAATTAATCATATTATTAATTTTATCTGCTTTAATATGCTGTGTGGGCATATACACCTTTCACTGAGTTTTGGTTTCTATAAAGGAATATTTCAATAGGATAATAACTAACAGTATTTAGTATGACTAGTATTTTTTTCTAATTGACAAAAATCACTTAAGCTTTTATCGTTGTGAACTTTTCTTACAAACTTTAAAAAGTTTAAACTTAACTAACCTAAGTGAAAAATATATAAAACTTGGGTACTAATTATCAATTGTTTTTTTTATTTAAGTCTAATATAGAGTTGTAGATAACCTTGCAACGGAAGTCTTGTAAGGGAACGTTAGCTTCGCAATACGCAAGTGAGATGCTTGTGATGTGACATTACAACACAAGTACAATGCTTGATGTTATAAAGAACTTGGGTGAGTGCTAATGATGCACACCATCCTATTTATACTACTTACATGGTTTCTAGATTCTTCTATATCTAGATTTATCTATACATAATATTTAAGACTAGATATTTACATGAAATTCTCTAGTTTGTCCAAGATCTTTCAAGGTGGCTTATAAGGCTGAATTTTATAGCTCTTTCTAGAGTCTTCCATGATCATCAAAGGACACTCTAGATATTTCTTCATAACAACCCATTAAGCCATGTTTTCTAGTGTTGTGCGGGACATTCTAGAGCCTTCCAACGCTTCCATGTTGCTACAGAATTGTGTGGGTTGTTCTGAAGTCTTCCGGGTTGCCTTAATTGCTTTAAAAGTGCCCCTAATTGATAAAAAGTAGGGTGTTGTGATCTACCTTTTGTCCGGTTGTGACATTCTCCCCCACCTAATGCCATGATGTCCTTATCATGGTGCAAGGATGTATTATGAATGTTCTTCATGAGTTGAATGATAGAGATAGTTTTGCCTCGTCGCACTGTGTCTATCTTCAAAGTTGTGCACCTTATCTCCCTTGATGATGTACATGGTGTTTATGAATGTTACTAGGTAGATTTCTCTTTTCCAAAGGAATCTATGCCCAGTACGATATCGTAGTCGTCTAGTGGATCGACCAAGAAGTGCAACTTGCCCGTCCATGCGCCGATCTTTGTCTTCACACCTCACGTTGCTCCTTCAATTGGCTTAGCGTTTCTTGATACGACTTTGATCCATCCTTCTTGGGTGGTGATCCTTAGGCCAAGTCTTCGAGACTTTTCTAGCGAGATGAAGCTGTAACTTACTCAAGTGTCAACCAACACTGTTATAAGTTTCCCCTTTATTTCATGTTTACAAATCGAAGACCTTTTGATTCTATTCTAGTATTGTATTTGATTGTTGTTGGGTTTCATTGGTTTTCCACCATCAAAGGCGTGCCTTCAATAGTACTTAGAGCGTTAAGCGGTTGAAGTTACATTGCTCTTGGGCAGACCTCTTCTGGTTCTGATGGTTCATCGAATCTTACCAAAGCTGTTAGTCTAGACTATTTTAGGAAATCTTGCTCATTGTGTGGCCCATTCCAAAGGAAACATCCTTTGATTATTTCCACATCCTTTCCGTACCTTGGTGATCTTTGGTTATCTTTTTTTCGATTTCGATTTTGGTTATTGTTGATGAGTCTCGCTCCCCGGCCTTTTCAGCATTTTTCACTGTGAGGATGGGTTTTTGTGATCGCCTTTCATTGTGGTATATCAGACTTTCGGCAACAATGATGGCTGAAGACAAGTCTTGAACGTTTCTTCATTCAAGCTCGATACTTTGCCACATCTATAATTCATCGATAAAGTATATGAGAGAGTCCTTCGGCATCAAGTTTGGAATTTCACGCACAAGGGTAGTGAAATCCTTGATGTAGTATTTGATGCTACCCTTTTGCCTTAGATTACGAAGCCAAATCTTTGCTTTGCATTAAGCATTTGCCAGATAATATTGCTTCTTGATTTTTTCTATGAAATCAGGGCAAGTTTGTATGGTGCGCATACCTCTATCAATTTCATGTGTTTGCGACACTACCATAAAGCTGGAGTTTCCTTTAAGTAAAGGGTTGCCATCTTGATCTTTTTAGCATCATCAATGATATCGATGGTCTCGAAGTCTTGTTCCGTATCCCAAAGAAAGTCATCCATAACCCTTACCTCTTGTTTGCCAACAAAGGGTGATAGTCTTGGGATTTCGACCTTTGTAGAAGTATGAATTATGTTGCCTCCTCCGGTTGCTAGTGCGTGTTTGCAAACAATTAGTTTGGTTTGGAAGTCAATATGTATAGAAATCACAATCTTGATTAGATAAACTATGTTGAGTCAATTAATATTATTAAAACGAATTTTAAGAAAATTGATCAAGCTTAAAAGAAAAATATAAAAAAGCTAGAAAAGGTTATTTCAACATCAAAACATAAACAAACAAATCTAAAAACCCAGATTGATGATCGCTTGATGGGTTGAAGTCTGCAAAGGGTGATTTAGTAATAGCAAACTCCTATTTAGATAAATATAATATTAAATTTAAAGAATTTGATAAACTACTTGCTTTTACTAAAAACTCCTGATAGCTATATTAAACCATGACAGGTTTAGTGTATAAGGTTGTGGAACCACTAGTGGTATATACTCCAGCCTATACTCCAGGCCAATGTAGTTTGGAAGTAAGAGAACAAGTAAGTGGTGATCCCACCATGAGTAAGTCAGAGCAAGCAAAGAGTCAAAATATAAATTTTTAGGATGAGAGGAAGGTACCTCCTAATTCAAATGAATGCATGAGGAATGACGATAAAGGCAAAAATTGTGATAAACTGCCAATCATCTGAGGTTTGTGAAAGCAGTAAAGAAGAACGACACAATCCATTCATAAACAAGTTCTACTAAATATCGCATTTGCACATCCAGATCTATATCACCAAAGCATCACAGATCTCAAACCAAGAAGCTTACAACAAAACAACACGTAACAGAACTTGTTATGCAAGCAATTCACAACAAACTCAAGAGAGACCATAACCCTATGTTCAAAAATCTCTTAATAAAGAATTCAAAATCCATAATGCCAAATTTCCAAGAAAGAAAATCAACTTGAGCTCTTATATTGATTACAAGATCAAAGAAAAAAAAGGAGGTCAAAAGAAGGATCAAGATATGGAAAGTATCAGCAGATGAAGCACCTAAAGAAAAAATAGTTCTTGGTGACTTCATTGATTAATGTAAGAGATAAGTTTTTATGTATTATTCTAAATTGTTTATAATTCTTGTAAATCGGAAGACAAAGATTGGAAGACCAATGATGAGGACATGCGGGAGTCAAGATGGAGATCTTTAACCAAGTGGGAGATTGCATAATAGTGGTGACGTTAGACTAGTTTGGGTTTGTTTGGTAGCTCAAACGAAACCTAACAAAATTTACTAGTTGCTCACTTTATGTGTGTTGTTTTATGTTTTGGTTATTATAAATTATTTAGGCAAATAATTTAAAACTAAACATTTAAAACTAAATTTCACAAGCAAAACAACTAGTTAAAAGGTTTTATACTTGAAAATGTAATCGAATAAAAAAATTATTTAAAGTACACATGTTTAAAATAAAACATTTGTTTTAATCAACTAAATAAATAAAAGAGTTTATTAGTTTAGAATTGGTACGTGATAAAACAATATAGTTTAAATATGATATTTACAACCGGATCCTGTCAAGTGATTTAAAGTAATTTCAAACCACTATCACAAACCAACATTAAAATTGGATTTTAAAATTGCACAACTTACCTCATGCAACAAGTCATCCAATGTGTTTTTGACCCGACAGGTAATTAAAATATAAAACAATCTAAAACTAAAATTGTTATTTTATGCCTTCCAAATTAGTAACATTACCCCCAATCTATCTGAAACCCAATGTTAGCGTTTACCCTATGTCTGAGCCTACGGTTTTGGTGGATGATACACCGGGGATTCCTAAGTCACTTAGGCTTGTTATAAATTTACAAACTAAGATCTAATATCACTTAAAACCGATCAAGTGGCATAGTTGTGGTAAATGTAACAATGCTTGACCATTCTTGTCATGCGACCCAAACAGAGAGTTGTGTAGTTGAAACAATTGGTAATTGTTACCTGCATAACCATGCCGGTGGAGAGTGATTTAGTCATTCACTGAATTTTGGTGAAACAAGATTTTATCCTATATTTTTGCGATTGAGAATAAAAATTGAATGGGAAGTTAGGCATGAAAATAATAACCAAATTTCATTTGAATTTTGACGATGTATAACAAAACGACCTTTCTATTTTATGTTAATACTTGAAAAGAAAAAAACTCAATAGATCCAACTTTAGGGATTGGTTCAGGAACCTAAAAATTATTTTTAGGGCAGAGAACAAAATGTATTATCTAGAAGGACCGATTCTTGAAGAACCCTTTATCACCTGTAGAAACTGGGAAAAGCATGTGGATGACTTCGAAAAATATTCCAGTATATGACGTGATTGAAAAACTAAAGTATATGTTCCTATAATAGGCTCATTATGCTAGGCTTGACATGCTGAAATCTTATTACACCTAGAATGCAGGATTGTTCTTCTTTCAGCACTCATGTGTTGAAGATGAAAGGTTATGTTGATCATTTAACACGTCTTGAAGCCTGATTGAGAAATGAGCTAGCTGGGGATATTATCCTTAACTCATTGCTAAAATCATATGACCAGCTAATCATGAGTTATAATATGAATGCTTGGGACAAGACCCTCTTAGAGTTGCATTTAATGCTTAAAGCTATTGAGATAAACGGACCAAGTAATATTCCTTCTTTAATATTATAGATGTAGTCATTATTTAATTCTTATCTTCCAAGGTATCTTCATGAAAAACAACAAATCTAACAAAAACCGGTGAAAACAACAAAAATCGATAAAAACGGTGAAAATTCGATTTGGCCGAGTTAGGCAAAATTGGGCTGAGTCGGATCGATTCCGAATAATGTTGATCGAGTGGATAAAAATCGCCTTGGAACCCTGTGGAGTGCCGACTACTCGTCGATTACTCGGCCACTTAGGTCAATTTTACATCACTGATGGTAGAAATGGAGAAATGTACTTGTTACATTTACTGATGATTTTAGTATATGTGGTTATGTTTATTTTATAAAGCATAAACATGAAACTTTTGTAATATTCAAACAATACAAAAATGAAGTACAAAACCAGCTAGGTAAAACGACTAAGATACTTTGACTAGATCGAGGAGTGTTTTATCTTAATTTGATGAACATATAAGTAAATATGGGATCGTCTTCTAACTAACTCCACCCTAAACACCATAGCTTAATAGTGTATCAAAAAGAAGAAATCAAACACTAAGACATTGTTTGATTAATGATGTGTCATAAAAACTTGTGTCACTCCCGTTTAGAGTTTCGCTATTAAGACTACAGCTAGAATACTTAATCTAGATGCACCTAAAAGGTGTATAAAATGCCTTACGAGATTTTGTATGGGTCAAACCCACCGTGTCCTACAATAGGTATGGAGTTGTAATGATTATGTTACACATGAATCTTTAGATAAATTGGAATCCCGAGACGATAAAGTTATTTTCGTCAGATACCCAAATACAATCGGTTAGGTTTTTTAAAACATAAAGCTGTCTTCTTAGAGAAGGAGCTCTTTCTGCGAGGGATTGGAGAAAATCATGTGGATTTAGAGAAAATCCAAGAAACACCTATAAGCTAATCAAAGACTCAAACTATCGATCAACCTAAACCTAAAATGATTTAGGATTTGGTGGTTATTCTTAGTGTCTACAAAGTACTAATGATTGGCATGAACCAGATAGATATATCGGAGATCATAAAAATGCCGGAATCTTGATAATGGATTAGGATAAAACTTGTAGTTACATATACATATATATATATATATATATATATATATATATATATATATTTTGGATTCTAAATCCAAGAAATGACTAGAAGCCATGCGTGCATAGATGTAATCCATGTATGATAACCATGTGTCGGACTTAGTTGATCTTCCTCTCGATTGTCGGACTACAGGATGCAAATGGATATTAAAGAAGAATGCCAACATGGATGGAAAGAAACCTATAAATCAATGCTAGCCGCAAAAGGGTTCACTCACACTCAAGGTGTTGATTACGAAGTAACTTACTCACCTATAACCATGCTTAAGTCGATTAGGATACTACTTGCCATTGCTTCATAATATGAATATGAGATATGACAAATGGATATTAAAATTATCTTCCTAAATTTTAATACTAATAAAATCTAGACCCAATAAGCATCCTTTGGATAGAAGGGGTTGCGGGGCGACAACCACTGAAAGTAGGATCTAGGGGGCAGTAACCCCATTAACTAGACCTGTGTTGTCAGACTCTTTTTCTTCTATTATAATTTCCTCTATGGTAGCCCTTTTCATTTTCTAGTCCCATTCTTCTTTATCAAATGTTACATCTCTACTAATTCTATATTCTTTTCCTTTAAGTCATATAACTGATAGACCTTTGATTGTGTGCTCACACCGAGAAGAATACACTTATGGATCTTATCATCCCATTTAGTTCTAATTTATGTTGGTATATGGACATAACCAATACAACCAAAAACCCTAAAGCATTTAACATTAGGCTTTATTCCGGACCGGTACTTCCCTAACACCTTATCATCTAGGCTTCTACTGATGCATCAATTTAATACATAACATGCCCAGTTAGCTGCTTCTGGCCAGAACTACATAGGCATTGATTTCTCAGCCAGAAATCATTTAACCATGTACATGAGTGTACAATTCCAACGTTCGGCAACCCTATTTTGTTATGGGGTATAGGTTGCGGTCAATTGCCTTGTAATCCCTGACATTTCACATATTTTTTCCCTTTTTTATTTTTGAATTAAGATTTAAAATGCTTAAAGTACTCAAAAGTTTGACCATTGTTTCACAATATGTAAATCCAAAATTTTCATGTATAATCATAAATAAAAACCAAAACATACCTCTTGTCACTTTGTGAAGAAGGGGTGATTGGACTGTATATGTTTATGTGAATGAGTTGGAGTTTCTTAGTGGCTCAATATATTCCGCTCTTTGTTATTGGATCTCTATCTTGTTTACCTACAACATGTATTCCACACACCTTAGTCTTTTCCACAACATTTGGCAACCTTTTCACCATCTTCTTGTATTGCATATTTCTAGGAGCCTTGTAGTTCACATGAGAAAATCTTTTGTGCCATTTTTAAGTATCACAGTCTTTACTTATATGTAAGGGGCTGGTTGAGATCTTCTTGATAGAGGCATAAATGGGAAACATTTGGTTTTAATCAGTACAATCCATTTTTTGGATAATAAGCTTTACATGCACATTCTTTGATAATAAAGGTAACACTCTTGTCTTGTAGTTGCACTTTACTGATAAGGTTGGATGTAAGTTCAGCAACATAATACACATATGTTATTATCTGAATAATTCCTCTATTGTTAGTCTGATGTCTTCTAACCCTTTGATCTCTAGCCTTTTGTCATTGCCTAGTTGACCTAGTGCGTAAGATTCTTGTCTAGGCATTTAAACAAATCCATATTCCCAGTTATATGATTAGAACATGTAGAATCCATAAACCTTTTTTAGAAGTGTCCTAATTTGTGACAATTATAGCATGCAATAGAGGCTGTATATATCCATTACATTTATAGTTCTGGTACCACTTGTAGAATTCAAGTAGGTAAATAAGAGAAATCACTCAATGTTTTAATAAGCTTATTCATTAATAAAAGGCATTATATAGACATTAAAAGCATGAAACAATAACAAATTGAAATCCCCAAGAAATTAGAAAAAAAAAGATGGTAACTACCAAAGACCTAGCCAACATAAGACTAAATCAAAACATACTCAACAAGGAAAATAAATTCTAGGTCAAAACCCACACAAATAATCAATACCCACTCGAGCCCATTATTTAGCTCTGAGGGGGCCATTATTTAGCTATGAAGAATCATAAACTGGTCCAATACATACACTTAGAAACCCTATCTTGTATTTGTGTCTTTCTAAGCTTGTGGTGATTCAAGTTAACTGTTTCCTAATTGTTAGCCGAAATGAGGCATTATTGATTTGGATGTTCTTTTATGAATCAATTGCTGTAAAGATAGAATTGCATGTATAAGATAGCGAGAACAATGGAAAACTCTGTAAAATCTCTTATTCTGAGCTTGTGGTGAATGAAGTTAATTGTTGCCCAACTGTTAAACAAAATGCCAAAGTGAAAAATAGCATATGCATTGTTGATTTGGATGTTCTTTTATAAATTAATTGCTTTAAACATAGTGTGTTAAATGGCAGTCTGGCCCATTCTAGAGCAATATCTTGTACTTTTTTTGTTCTGAGCATGTGGTGAACTAATTAACTTAACTTGTCGATCAACTTTTCCGAAGAATGAAGTGTAAATATCTTATAATTTTCTCTTATGTTTTCTTGTTCTATTATTCAGTTTCGGTGATTTATGCTTAATTATAATTTTGGTAGAATTTCATAGAATACAGTTACCTTGGCAACTCCAGTTTGAAGGTATCCGCCCTGTCATGCGGGTCCTGCATGTTGCTTTGACGGTGGGGTCAACTTTCTGGATACCAGAAAAGTACGACGTTTATGTTGGCCGGGCTGAAGTGAAGTGATAATAAGCAACGCACTAAAGAAACTAAAGTTGCAAAGATCAAAATTTATTATTGCTACCTAGACACCTGAAGATACACACCCGACGTAGGGCGCCTCATCCTCACGACACGGGCGCCCCTTCCTCATGACACGGGGTGCCCCTTCCACACGACACGGGACGCACCGTC